>QMFG01005067.1:996-13034 GCA_003314545.1 Ramaria sp. MG151 | reverse complement strand
AAACACTAAGGGGAGCCGGTCGTGCTATTGTACTACTATATATAAGGTGTGACCCTTTGCCCAGGGTCCGTGTCACACTCTGATGCTGTGACTACATGTGACGCAATAGAGGTATGACAAGAGAGGGGGAACGCGAGTGTAGGGGCTGGGAATGGAGTAGAACAAAAATGGAAAGCTAACAGGTAGTCTGTGTGTACTTGGACAACATACTCATTTTCTCTAAGACCATCTCTGAACACAGGATGGTGGTCTGAAGAGTAATGGAGAGACTCCGAGAGCATGGGCTCTGTCTCCGACCCAAGAAGTGTGAGTTTGAACGTATATCCATCGAGTACCTTGGACTCATCATCTCCAAAGGACATGCCGAGATGGATCCAGTTAAGGTTAAAGGAGTTACAGATTGGCCAACTCTGAAGACCTGAAAGGAGGTGCATGTTGATATTATAAGCATAAGGTCAATTCTTCATTAATCATAGTACAAACATTTAGTAGTTAGTATTACCAGTGAGTGCATTGGGGGCAGGCAGAGACGCCCGGGCGAGATATGGTAATGGGGTGCTGTGCGCTTATTCTCCTCAGTGTCTGTTAACACTGAGGAGGTAAGAGGATCACTTTATTTAGTGTCCTATATAACTAATTAGTCCCTAGATTAATTTGTTATATAGCTGTGTCATACCTCCAGATTTGCAACAGGTTATGGGCCCCGCAAGCGAAACAAACTCCTCATCGTCCTTCGCAAAAGGCTACCAAGTTAGCAAGCTAGCAGCTGATGGCTCTAACTGGAGCATATGGAAGAGGCAGACACTCACCACACTATCAGCGCACAAGGGAGTCAAGCGACACTTAGATGGCCTTGCCAGACTCCCACCTGTGACTCCACAATACCCAGATGGGCATACACTCAGCCAGGATGAAGAAGAAGCCCTGGAGGAAACTGAACGCCTACAGGATGAGTATGAGCAAAGGGAGAACATTATCAAAGCCCAGATACTCACCAGCATCCCTGAAAGCATCGCGCTAGAGATCCAAGATGAGGACAAAGCATCCATGATGTGGAGCAAGCTATGTGCAAAGCACGAGAACAAGGCATTGTTGTGGAATTTATTGCAGGCGCATATATGCTGCCACCCGAGATATCCGGACGGGCGCTTAACTGCCGGATAGGAGGAGAAGACAATATATGCTGCATTATTCAGGTCAATCTCATTCTTTTCCTCTGAATTTATAACCATCCTTTAGATACTTCTTTCATAAGTATATGGACCAAGTTTCATTAGCTAGAGTCGTCTAGTTACTTAGTTATGTAGTTAAGTATAGCTCCCGGTCAGGGACGACCGGAGACTATACAGCTGCACGGGCAGCCGTAGACGAACCCCTCAGTGTGTTCTATCACTGAGGTGGTGAGTCTAACATTTGTTTACCTTGTAGAAGAGTAGCTAACTGGTTAGTAGATATCTCTGTCTGCAGGTAGTTATTTAATATCACAGTGTGTTCTATCACTGAGGTGATATCTCTGTCTGCAGTATCAAATTTTAATAATTTCTCCTATCTACAACTATCCAATAGCAACAACAGGCATTAGCAGTTCACATTGATTTGAGGCGCAGGATATATGCACTAAAATGCGAAGATGAGGCAAATGTGAAGACTCACCTCGAATATCTGCGCTCAATGCATGAGCAACTGAATGGCATGGGGGATAAGATCGAGGACCAAGACCTCATTGCAGTGGTCCTCGCATCGCTCCCGAAAACTTACCGCCTGCTCATAAACGTCTTATCCTTGCAGAGCAGAACGGCCCCAGACACAATTACTCCCAAGGTAGTTATCGAGATAGTCCTAGACGAATTCAATCGTTTGCAGATTGAAGAAGACCACTCAAAGGGTAACAAAGCGGCTATGACGGCCAAGGGGAAGGGTTGGGGGAAGAAGTGGCCTACAACTTCTTCCGGGAACTCGACGAGCTCTGGAAAGCCAGATGTCGAATGCTGGACATGCGGTGAAAAGGGACATCAGAAGTTCAACTGCCCTAAGAAAAAGGGGAAAAAGAAGAAAGGGGCAAAGCCTAAGGATGAGAATAACTCAAACACTGCTGCACAGACTCACGACGATCACACATTCGTCGCAAACCCACACGTAGCTACCGCCCCAGATGTTTCCCTCGAACCCCAAGGGATTAGTTCCAAGATATACAACTCGGGAGCCTCATGGCATATGTCACCAGACGGACATAGATTCCGCAACTTCAGGGAAATCAAGCCAAAACCAGTGAAAGCTGCAGATAAAGCCACATTTATGGCTACTGGAGTAGGCAATGTACAGGTGGACTTACCAAATGGAAACTCCACGACGAGTGTCACGCTGAAAGACGTCCTATACTGTCTGGACCTGGCATTCACCCTGATCTTGCTCGCTAGATGCGACGCCACCAGATACACCGTACAGCTCAAGGACCACACGTGTGTCATCAGTGACAAAGCAGGTCATCGGATTGGCAGAATACCACTCACAAATGGCCATTACCGTGTAGACAGGGAGACGAGCTCAACCGCTGCTGCATATAGTGGAATAAGGATTTTTACCTTAGATGAAATCCACCGGAAAATGGGCCATATCTCGCACCAAACGGCGAAGCGTCTAGTAGAACAAAAAATTGTGTTAGGCATTGAGCTGGACAAACAATCCTTACCGACGTTCTGCCAGACTTGTGCCAAGGCAAAGCCAACCAGGAAGCCGGTGCTGAAAGAAAAGGCAGATCGCCCAGTGAGAGAAATCGGCGGCAAAATTCACTCTGACATGTGGGGGCCGACCACTCCTTCAAGCCATAATGCAAAGAATTACTACGTTAGCTTTACGGATGATCACACTCGATGGTCAATGATCAAGTGTATCAATAAAAAAAGTGAAGTACTCACAAAGTAAAAGGAGTACGAGGCCTGGCTTGAAACCCAGCACGGTTGCAGGATCAAAATCCTACAATCTGACCGTGGGGGGGAATATCTATCAGATGAGTTCACCATGCATCTCAAAAGCAGAGGCACGGTCAGAAATCTCACCGTCCATGACACGCCTCGGCGAACGGGTCAGATGGGACTTGGCTTCAGCTTATGTGCTGCGCCAGCTCAGAGTCCTGTCCCATATTTTGGACAAGGCCCGAGGTCACCCGAAGTTTGGGCGTGACCTTAGCAAAGGGAACGAAGGAGCATAGAGATTAAACAAGGTGTATTAGGGTATCTTAGTCGATATCAGAACCGATTGTCATGTACATGAATGAGTAGCTTATATATGAAAGGGTTTGGGGATCGGAGACCAGATGACCGAGGTCAGGGTCGTAAGCTACACAACAGAGATCAAACAGATGGGACAGATATGAAACATGTTTGAGATGAACCGGGGTTTGGGCCCGAAGGGCCAGGGGTTTGGTTCGGCAGCGTGGGTACTGACAGATGGACGTTAAAGAACTGTAACTGTGTCAGTTTCCTAACTCCAAACTCTTCTTTGTACAAAAAAACGTCAAATGATTTGACTTCTTCTCTGCCTTGTATTTGAAGAAGGGGCTTCATGGCTGGAATACTGTGCTTGATAATAGTTGTCTAGAGGCTATTACAATTTTAGTATCCTGTCACAATACCAATACTTTATGCTGGCAGTAGGTGATGTCAATAGATGTGACGAGTCTTGTGACTGTGACATGTGACGTGACGTATGTAACTGTGACTGTGACTGTGATGTGTGACATAATCTAAAACGTTCTAAACTATTCTTGAACTTGCTTAACTTGAACTGAGACCGGACTTGAGCATTGACTTGACTTGAAACTTGACTTGTTGAACTTGTTATTCTACAGAGAGAGGCAGAGGCCTTTATATACATGTCTACAGCAACGGTGCATGGACGATGCAAAATGATGCGATAGAGGTGCTTGGTAAGAATAGGGGTAGCACATGACAAAGCACGAGAACAAAAAGTACAAGAAAGGAATCAAGAAAGGAGTATCTGACAAAGCGGATAAGCAAGAATGTGTCAAGATAGGGAAAAGAAGTGTGGAGTGGGAATATTAGTACAAGAATAGAATGTCAGTTAGTAATGACGAGAAAAAGTTATCAAACATAGAACAAGGCAGAGATCATGTGAAAAAGATAATATGTCAGATAAAAGAACAAAAGAAATGTCCACCAATAATATTCCTCAACTTATCCAATGTCTCCTAAGCGAATTGGATATAGAATAAGTCACTGTGTCATCCAGGAAGGATTGACGAATCAGAGACAACACAGGCTCCGAAGGCTATTCATGAACCTTTCCATGATTGGCTGACGAGTGAGGTGGAAAATGTGATCTTTCTGGATTCTATGATGGAGTGTAAGTTGAATGGATGGGGGAGGATATTCTGGGTATGGTCCCTTGAATTCTGCCACATATTCCTCTTGCCCTGCATGATAGTATACTGTCAGTACCCACGCCGCCGAACCGAACCCCTGGCCCTTCGGGCCCGAACCCCCATTCATCTCAAACATGTTTCATATCCGTCCCATCTGTTTGATCTCTGTTGCATAGCTTACGACCCTGACCTTGGTCATCCGGTCTCCAATCCCCAAACCCTTCCATATATAAGCTACTCATTCATGTACATGACAATCATTTCTGATATCGACTGAGATACCCCAATACACCTTGTTTAATCTCTATGCTCCTTCGTTCCCTTCGCTAAGGTCACGCCCGAACTTTGGGTGACCTCGGGCCTCGTCTGAAATATGGGACAGGACTCTGAGCTGGTGTAGCATATAAGCTGAAGCCAAGTCCCATCTGACCCATTCGCCGAGCCTCGGCCCTCCTCGGCAACCCGACCCCGAACCTCAGTCGACTCTATCTTGAGTCCCAATCCTCTCTCTGCCTCTGCTGAGATTCAGTTCTTAACATATACCCTTTTATCTCCAAGAAATATGAACGGTTCTTGGGAGTTGTCGACATATACTGGCTCTCCAATGGCATAGGTGTCATGATGATTGGGATTAGAGAGCTTGCGATGGAGATGAGCAGGATTAGGATATGTCAGTGTGATTGGAAAATGGCATTCAGCTCGTCCTTCTATAGGTTGCAATTCAATGGATTCTTGGATATGCGTCGACAAGGAAATGATAGATGATGACATTGATTGATTGATTTGATTATATAACGGGTGATAAAAGATGGCGGTGTTGGCGTAGAGGCGATGTGAGATGATGGCTAAGGTTTAAGAAAATGGTGCTGGCAGAGTTGGATTGAAAATAGATGTGGCTTGTCCGCTTGTTAAGAACTGAATCTTAGCGGAGGCAGAGTGAAGGTTGAGACTCAATATAGAGTTGACCGAGGTTCGGGGTCGGGGGGCTGAGGGGGGCCGAGGCTCGGCGAATGGGTCGAGTGGGACTTGGCTTCAGCTTATGTGCTGCGCCAGCTCAGAGTCCTGTCCTGTATTTCGGACGAGGCCTGAGGTCACCCGAAGTTCGGGCATGACCTTAACGAAAGGGACGAAGGAACGTAGAGATTAAGCAAGGTGTATTGGGGTATCTTAGTTGATATCAGAACTGATTATCATGTACATGAATGAGCGAATTATATACGAGAGGGTTCGGGGATCGGTGACCGAATGACCGAGGTCAGGGCCGTAAGCTATGAGGGGAAGAGATCAAACAGAAGGTATGAATAGATGAAACGTGATGGTCAGGGATTCGGGCCCGGAGGCCCGAGGTTTCGGTCGGGTTCTGACACCGCTGACTTGTCACTGCTACAATCAGGATGCCACCATACTTGCCATTGACGTGGATGACATCACAATTGTCGGTGATTTGAAGCGTGGCATCGGTAGATCCAAAAGAGAGCTAAGCACGCACTATAAAATCAAAGACTTAGGTGATTTAAACTGGCTACTGGGTCTCGAAGTAATCAGAGACTGAGATCGAAGAACTATAAGCTTCAGCCAAAGTGTGTATATCCAAAAGATTGTAGAACATTTTAATCTACAGGAAGCTCGACCGCTTACGATCCCCATGAACCCTGGCAAAGCCTTAACCGCCCAAGACTGTCCTAAAACCCCTCAGGACATCAAAACTATGAAACGCGTACCGTATAGAGAGGCCATCGGCTCACTCATGTACGCAGCCATAGGTTCCAGGCCGGACATAGCGTACGCTGTGTCGTACCTATCCTGTTTTATGCAAAACCCCGGATACACTCATTGGGAGGCTGTAAAGAGGGTGATAAGGTATCTAAAAGGGACGAAGGAAGCCAAACTCATGATAGGGGCACGCAGGACATTCGAGTGGGCACTCGAAGACAAGCGGGACAGGCACGGATTGGAAGGCTTCAGCAACGCCAATGGAAGCTCACAGGAGCACAGACATGCGATATCCAGTTATGTCTTCACCATAGATGGGGGAGCCATAAGTTGGAACTCAAGGAAACAATCCCTTGTTTCACTATCTACGACTGAATCCGAATATGTTGCCGTCACGCACGCAAGCAAGGAGGCCCTATGGATCAGAACCTTCATAAGTGACGTATTCCACCCCCTCACGCAACCCATCCTACTCTATTGCGACAACACCTCAGCCATCACAGTAGCCCAGGACGACAAATACCATGCTCACACAAAGCATATTGATATTCGGTATCATTTCATTTGGGAGGTGATAAGCAACGGACTCATTGATCTCCACTATTGCCCCACCCAAGATATGGCGGCGGATATTTTCATGAAGGCGCTCCCGCAGCCCACATTCGAACGGCTCAGGAGATTACTTGGTGTAATTTCGAATTGAGGGGGAGTGTTGATATTATAAGCATAAGGTCAATTCTTCATTAATCATAGTACAAACATTTAGTAGTTAGTATTACCAGTGAGTGCATTGGGGGCAGGCAGAGACGCCTGGGTGAGATATGGTAATGGGGCGCTGTGCGCTAATTCTCCTCAGTGTCTGTTAACACTGAGGAGGTAAGAGGATCACTTTATTTAGTGTCCTATATAATTAATTAGTCCCTAGATTAATTTGTTATATAGGTAATTAATTCCTCAGTGTCTGTTAACACTGAGGAGATTAATTTGTTATATAGCTGTGTCATACCTCCAGATTTGCAACAGTTGATACTATTGGGTGGAAGTGTAGATAGGAAAAATTGAAGTTTTAAAGCTGCAGACCGAGATATCACCTCAGTGATACAAAGCACTAATAATTGAGTAACTACCTGCAGACAAAGATATCTACCAGCTAGTTAGTTACTCTCCTACAAACAAAATGAGAATTGGACTCACCACCTCAGTGATACAAAGCACTGAGGGGCTCGTCCATAGCTGCCCATGCAGCTGTATAGTTTCTGGTCATCTCTGACTGGCAACTATTAATACCTAACTAAATACCTAAGGAAATTTAACTAATAAAACTTCGTCTACATATTTATAAGAGAAGTATCTAAACGTTAATCATGAATTAGAATGGATTGAGTGAGATTGACTTAGGGAATCAAGCATATATTCCCTATCCCTCATATCCAGCACTTAAGTGCCCATCTGGATATCTTGGGAACAGGGTATATGCATGTGTAGTTAATTCCACAACATTAGTTTAGACACAGTTCAAAAGGATGTGAGACCTTTGGCTGTGATCGACATGAACTGCAAAATTCATTCGATCTATGAGATAGAGTCCTTTCGGAATATCTATCTCTTTGGAACTATGTACCTTTTTGCAAACATTCCGAAAGCCAGTCGCTTTTACTGTAGGATTTGTATTCACTTTCAAATATCTTTTTATTATTGTTAGAAACATTTCTGAACAATGCTACTAACATTTCATTCATTTATGACTTTATCCTTGATAATTGAATTCTGACAGCATTGTCGATGCAAAGAGGGGAATCAGCTGGAGAGGCAGAGGGTGAACGCCCTGCGCGACCTGACCAAGGTCATACAAGGGAAGGTTCAGTCAGACCACCAAGGGGTGGTCATGGCTGAGGAATCATTGTTGAGCTTGAAGCTCATAGAAAGGGGGTTTGCGAAGGATTGTGGTGGTTCAGCTGCGTGATTTTGTGCCCGAGCCATGGGTGGACTTGGATGAGAGCATTTGGGGGTTCAGGGGTTGGGGGTTCAGGAGGGTTTGGAGGGGGACATAGAGACTGAGGTTTGGGTAGATAAGGGAGAAGAGAAGGAGAGGGAGGTAGAGGAGGAGACTATGAAGTAGGTTGATGAGTGTGGTAAAAGAGAAAATGGAATTTTTTTTTTTTGGTGTGATTTCAGTTTGGGTTCAGGTTTAGGTAAATAGAAGGGACTTAAGAAAGAAAAGGAACAAGGCTTGGTTTCGGGTGTTCAGGTGTTGGGTGGAGATGTACATAGTTTGATGAATTTGTCTAAGAAAGAGACTGTCAGGGGACAACCGGTTTATTCCCTTTTTCCTCTCTTTTTCCCCTTTTTGAAAAAAGCAAAATTAAAATGATATTAGAACCACCTCAACAGCCCCTAGATGGTCAATCCAGTCTGGGGATGTGTTGTAAGTGTAAAAGATGAAGATACACTCCCACACTCCCCAGCCTTACCTGCGCTTTTTTGCTTATGTAATAAACAATAAAAGCACAGGCATTGTTATTTTAAATAAGTTTTTTAGTTATTTTTTAGTTACAAGTGAAATAGCCGCTGAGAAGTACCAGCCCTCAACTAAATAATTTAGTATAAATAGCTCGATTATATACTGAATAAATTAGTTGGTTTCAGCCCAGCCGCTCTATAGAGAGCCCGGTAAAGTCTTAGTATCCAGTTATCGGTTCAGTTATCGTTTCAGCTATCATTGCGGCCAGCACCCACGCTCGTCTCCCATATCCCATTCACGTCTCAAAACAGGCATAACTACTAAATAATCAGTAACACACTAACTACTCTACCAAAAAATAAGGGGAAAATAGTAGAAAATCAAGAAAATAGTGCTGGTGATTTCACATACTTCAACACTCCCACCTGATGAAACAGCACTAAACACAATCAAGCATAAACAACCATCATCTCAATTACTTCAATTTCCTCCAACACTCGCACCCTCTGTTAAGAACTGAATCGGAGCGGAGGCAGAGTTAGTTTTGGGACTCAAGATAGAGTCAACCGAGGTTCGGGGTCAGGTTGCTGAGGAGGGCCGAGGCTCGGCAAATGGGTCAAGTGAGACTTGGCTTCAGCTTATGTGCTGCGCCAGCTCAGAGTCCTGTCCCATATTTCGGACAAGGCCCAAGGTCACCCAAAGTTCGGGCGTGACCTTAGTGAGGGGAACGAAGGAGCATAAGGATTAAAGCAGAATGTATTTGGGTATCTTAGTCGATATCAGAACTGGCTTTCATGTACATGAACAAGTAGTTTATATATGGAGGGGTTTGGGGATTGGAGACCGGATGACCGAGGTCAGGGTCATAAGCTACGCAAAGAGAGATCAAACAAATAGGATGGATATGAAACAGGTTTGAGGTGAACGGGGGTTCAGGCCCAAGGGGCCGGAGGTTTGGTTTGGCAGCATGGGTTCTGACACCCTCATTCTCTCCCAGCATTGCTCCTGTATTGCCAGTCTCTCCACAAGATTAGGATCTTCCTCCATCACAGTCTCCTGTTGTCCTCGCCCTCTCCTGCCTATCATCCAACCAAAAATTGCACCAAGTTGATCACCAATACCATATGCTCTGTTAAGTAGAAAATCCATTGATGTTGCACTCCCATGATTATTTGTTGGATTGAAAGTTGAGAGAGATGGAAGTGAAACTTGAGAAGGTAGGATATCAGAGCTTGGTCGAGCGGGTATATCGATCGTTGTGTGATTGCGATGTGCAAGGTGCGCTGGTGGTGGTGGTGATATGGCTGATAGATATGGAGAAGGTAATTCTGGAGGTGTTTGAATGAATGTGGTTGAAGGAGGTGATGGGTTGGCAAAGAAGCACATGAGTGAGATTAGATGGTGTCAGAAGCCGTTCCCGACCGATTCCCAAGACCTCGGGCCTCCGGGCCCGAATCCCCGACCACCATGTTTCATCTATTCTTACCTCTCATTTGATCTTCTCCCTTTGTAGCTTACAACCCTGACCTCGGTCATTCAGTCACCGATCCCCGAACTCTTTCGTATATAAGCTACTTATCCATGTACATGACAGTCAGTTCTGATATCGACTAAGATACCCAAATATATTCTATCTCTAATCTTTATGCTCCTTCGTCCCTCTCAATAAGGTCATGACCGAACTTTTGGTGACCTTGGGGCTCGTCCAAAATACAGAACAGGACTCTGAGCTGGCACAGCACATAAGCTGAAGCCAAGTCCCATTCAACCCATTTGCCGAGCCTCGGCCCTCCTCAGCAACCCAACCCTGAACCTCGGTCAACTCTATCCTGAGTCCCAAACTTAACTCTGCCTCTGCTCCAACTCAGTTCTTGACAGATGGTAGACACAGCATTGGTCAAAATTAGAAGGTTTTGAGCGGAGATCAAAAATAAAGGAACATTTTTGTAAAAAAATATAAACTTTCAAAAATAGAATGTGATGCTGAGTAAACCAGTCATTGCTGAAACAACCCCAACATCTTTCTGCATAATTCCACCTTTACTTTCACAAGTGACTTTGTTAACAAGTCCGCAGGCATTTCAGTGGTAGGACAGTGTATTACTTTTATCTTTCCACTGTTCACCACATCTCTCAACCAATAGGAGTGTAAATCCAGATGTTTTATACGTCCATGGTGTTCAGGATTTATAGCAACAGCCACTGCTGACTGGTTGTCAATGTAAAGTGTGGATGGACTTGGGACTTTATATCCCAATTCAGAAAACAAGTTTTTCAGCCCAAGTATTTCTTGACCTGCTGATACAGCTGCTATATATTCAGCTTCTGTTATAGACAGAGTCACTATGGTCTGCAATTTTGTCCTCCAACTGATGGCACCGGTGCCCATTTTTATCACATAGGCTCAGTAGACTTGCCAGTGTCTTTGTCTCCACCATGGTTGGCATCTGAGTAGGTAAAGAACAATTCTGGTGAATTAGACGAGGTGGGTTGATAGGTTAGCTTGTAGTCAAGGGTACCTTTCAAGTATCTGAAAAGGTGTTTGACAGCTTTCCAATGGACCACACCAGGGTTTGAACCTGGGACCTCCCTAACACTTGTGAGATGCTCTTAACCACTGAGCTATATGGTCAGGTGTAATAGAAGTTAGATATTGGTTAGATATCTAAGGATGGATGTGAGTTCTCTACTATATGTGTCACTGCATGCGCTATGGACATAGTGTATTTTGAGAACTCAGGGATCCTCACCATGTTTTAATGGCTTATCATGTCACCATCCAACACTCCCACCTGATGTGATAAGCCGTATAATTTTGTATTATATGACAACAATGCACTTCTCTGATTGGTAAGGTATGACTAAGCACAGAGAAGTGTCCAGGACCCATAACCTATTGACCGCAGAAAAGTGACCACACCAGGGTTTGTAGGTTGTAAACCAATGTCGATGAGGTGTCATATGTGAAGAAGCACCTGTGTCAGCAGTCCAGTCAGAGCTAGCTTCTACATGAAGAGCAGAAGTAGGACTGGTGGGATCAGGAATAAAAATACTTGCATTTCCAGCAAACTATCTACTTCCCAGGCCCCTTCTTCTCCAGAAGAGGTGGAATACATGAAGGATAAGCCTTATATCCATGCTGTGGGTTCCCTTCTGTACTTGGCTACTGCAACTCCTCCAGACATAGCCTATGAGGTGGGAGTATTGGCTAGATTTAATTCTAATCCTGGTGTTGCCCATTGGAAAGCTGTCAAACACCTTTTCAGATACTTGAAAGGTATCCTTGACTACAAGCTAACCTATCAACCCACCTTGTCTAATTCACCAGAATTATTCTCTACCTACTCAGATGCCAACCATGGTGGAGACAAAGACACTGGCAAGTCTACTGGAGCCTATGTGATAAAAATGGGCACCGGTGCCATCAGTTGGAGGACAAAATTGCAGACCATAGTGACTCTGTCTACAACAGAAGCTGAATAT
>QMFG01005063.1:0-49549 GCA_003314545.1 Ramaria sp. MG151 | reverse complement strand
CTGCACAGTGCCTGCATAGCCTTGGGGACATCCAGCGCATGCTGGATCACTATGACACTGCTCAGGAGATGCTATCTGCAGCTCAATCCAAGTTTGAAGCAATTGGCAATCAGTTGGGTGCTGCACAGTGCCTGCGTAGCCTTGGGGACATCCAGCACATGCTGTATCACAATGACACTGCTCAGGAGATGCTATCTGCAGCTCAATCCAAGTTTGAGGCAATTGGCAATCAGTTGGGTGCTGCACAGTGCCTGCGTAGCCTTGGGAACATCCAGCGCATGCTGTATCACAATGACACTGCTCAGGAGATGCTATCTGCAGCTCAATCCAAGTTTGAGGCAATTGGCAATCAGTTGGGTGCTGCACAGTGCCTGCATAGCCTTGGGGACATCCAGCGCATGCTGGATCACAATGACACTGCTCAGGAGATTCTTTCTGCAACTGCAGAGCACCTGGAAATTCTTAAGGATATTCCACATGCATAGTTGTGTTGCCCTAACTTTCTGAGGATAATATATAATGTAGAATGTTTTGCATTTAATTCTCAAAGAAATATTTCTATCTTTTTTTCAAGTATTTGAGGTGGCTGGTGATGCCACTAATTGATTGTGTAATTCAAGGTATTGATGTGGGGTAACTGGATCTGAATATCAGGATCAAAATAGAGGCATTAAACATTTATGAGTGTGTGAGCAGAGAACTAGATTTGTGTAATAAATATAAGGCTTATCAGATGTTGGTAGTCAATTTTGCTGACAACCTGTAGTAACCCAGGAATGAGCAGATGACTCTTTTGGAGAGGCAGTTCAAGAGTAATGGAGATATCCAGGATTCTAGGGGTCATTGGTCTGAGTAGGATCAATCAATCACTTGCTTTTTTTAGCTACTGAACTACAAACCTATTTATCTAAGTTAGTGTGTAGCATAGTGGTTGTGGAAGTGGGCTGATGTTTTGCACAGCAGGACTGATCCCCCCCCCCCTTTTTTTTATTTTCTCTTTGCACTGCCCTCACATTTTGCTTTCAAGCCAAGGAGTTGGTTTTGGGTGCCTTTGGCATTACTGGATTACTGGTGTGTTAAGAACTGAGTCGGAGTGGAGGCAAAGCTAGGTTTGGGGCTCAAAGTAGAGCTGACTGAGGGGGGCTGAGGCTCGGCGAGTGGGTCGAGTGGGACTTGGCTTCAGCTTATATGCTGCGCCAGCTCAGAGTCCTCTCCCATATTTCGGACGAGGCCCGAGGTCACCCGAAGTTCAGGCGTGACCTTAGCGAAGGGAGCGAAGGAGCGTAAGGATTAAGACAGAATGTATTTGGGTATCTTAGTTGATATCAGAACTGATTGTCATGTACATGGATGAGCGACTTATATACAAGAAGGTTCGGGGATCGGTGACTGAATGACCGAGGTCAGGGTTGTAAGCTACGGAGGGAAGAGATCAAACATGAGGTACGAATAGGTGAAACGTGATGGTTGGAGGTTTGGGCCTGGAGGCCCAAGGTCTTGGGGATCGGTCGGGGATGGGCTCTGACAGTACCCCCTTCTTAAGGCTGAACCCATGAAGCCTTTAGGTAATTTTTTACGTGTCAGGGGCCAAGGTCACATGACACATTTGTGTTGTTTGAGATATAAGAGGCGCGTTCTATCATAGGTAACACCAACCAAAAACTTAAGATGTCCCCCACAACCGCCCCTGAAACGACCGCTGACAAGCGCGCACGGCTCCTGCGTGAGATGCAGGAGTTGGAGGCGGCCGAGAAGGAGGAGAAAGAGCGGGCTGAGAGGCTCGCCTGAGAGAAGGCAAAAGCCAAGCGGGAGGCCTGTGAAAGGGCTGAAGCGAAGGCCGAGGCCGAGGCCATGGCAAAAGCGAAGGCTGAGGCAGAGGCGAAGGCCAGGGCCAAAGCGGCCAAAAAACAGGTGGCAGCAAAGGCTCAGACGCCTGTGCGGGCAGAGGCGGGGGCTTCGATGCCCGAAGCAACGAGAAAACTCCTTGGGGCTGGGGTAAAACAGAAGGCCAAGAAAGTGGCCGAGGGTATGGGGGTGTCGGGGAGCAGCAAGGTGAGTATGAGCAAAAATATAATTTTTTTTTAATTAACTTCTGTTTCAGAGAATTTGCAATAAGTGCTGCTTCCGCGGCGAGGTATGTGAGCATGGGGTCTCGGGGGCCTCGTGCCTGAGGTGTCGCGAGCGGAAAGTGGCCTGCCTGTGGCCCGAGGACACCCGAGGGAAGGGAGGGAAAGAGCTGAAGAGGCTCCGAACCGATGATTTGGAGCCCAAAAGTGAGGAGGGGGTCAAGCGCCCAGTGAAGAGGGTTAAGGGGGCGGTCTCGCAGGCTGTCCCAATCACTTGGGAGCCCTCGATGCTTGAGGGCTACTTCGAGCGCATCATGGATGCGCTTGAAGAGGGTAACCATCTGGAGAGGCAGATGGTGAACGCCTTGCGCGACCTGTCCGAGGTTGTGTGAGGTAAGGTTCAGTTGGATCACCGAGGGGTGGTCGCGGTGGAAGACATCTCAATGAGCTTCAAGCTCATTGAGAGGGGACTGTGAGGGATCACAGTCGTTCAGCTGGGCGAGCTTGTGCCCGAGCCTTGGGTGGATGCAGACGAGAACGAAGATTCGGGAAAGCAGGGGTCAGGGGTTCGGGAGGGTTTGGAGGGGCGTGTGGAGTCCGAAGTTTGGATTGATAAGGGAAAGGGAAAGGGAAAGGAGAGGGAGGAGGAGACTTTGGAGTAGGGGTAGTTGTACTAGGGAGAGACTAATATAATATATATATATATTTCATTTTTGGTGTGAATTTGGTTTGGGTTTGGGTTTATGTAAGTAAGAAGGACTTAAGAAAGAGAGGAGAGATAAAGTTTGGGTTTGGGTGTTTGGGTGTTTGGGTGTACATAGTTATTGTGTTATGATAAAGGAAATTTTTTTTTTTGAATTATATCTAAGAGAGAGATCATGTGAGAGAAAGAAAAGAATGAGGGTTTGGGTTACGGGTTCCAAGGTCTGGGTTTGGCGGGGTAGGTGGAGTGGAACTTGGTCACGATTTCGGACGCATGTCCAAGTTCAGTCGTGAGGATCCACGATGTTTCTTCGTCAGTACCTCCGTAACCGGCCCATCGGACTAGGTATAGGAGGTTGCAGGGTCTTCGATGCCTGTCCAGCTTGGAGTCGAGGATTTCGGATACCTCGTACTCGGGTTCACTGTTGATTTCAATGGGCGGTGGCAGAGGCTCAGTTCGGTTGGGGAAGGTGTTTGGGACTGAGGGTTTGAGCATCGAGATGTGGAAGACGGGGTGGACTGCATGCATGCTGTCTGGGAGCTATAGGGTGTATGAGTGGGAGCTGGGTCAGCCGAGGACTTCAAAGGGGCCGAGGTACTTTTTGGCTAGTTTCTTCGAGGGTTGGGTCGTGCGGAAGAATTGTGCTTTGACAAAAACATGGGAACCGATCAGGAGCTCGGGGGCTGGGTGTCTTCAGGCGTCAGCCGAGACCTGGTAGTGAGATTGAGCCAGTTTGATTTGCTCTTTCAGTCCCTGGTGTAGTTGGTCTAAGTTGATCGTGAAGTCTCGGGCCCGAGAGGAGGCGAGGTCTCGGTTGGGGTGGACTGAGATGTTCGGGTGGTATCCCTTGTTCGCAAAGAATGGTGATACACCTGTCGTGGTGCTCGGGGTGTTGTTGTAAGTGAATTCAGCGAGTGGAAGTAGGTCTGCCCAATTGTTCTGTTGGTAGTTACTATACACTCGGAGATATTGTTCCAACGTCTGGTTAGTACATTCGGTCTGACCATCGCCCTTGGGATGGTAGCCCAAAGTGAAGTGAAGTGTCATGTCTAAGGCTTTACCCAATGATTTAAAGAAGTGGGAGATGAACTCCAAACCTCTGTCCGAAGTTACATGCGAGGGTATGCCGTGTTTTGAGAAGACATGTAGGATGAAGAGCTTCGCGAGGTCGGCCGAGGTGACTGTGTCGTGCATTGGAATAAATATCACTTGTTTTGTTAGTCGGTCGACTACTACCAGTATTGCAGTGTAGCCGGCAGACCGAGGCAGCTGTTCGATGAAGTCCATGGATATCGAGTTCCAGGGTTGTTCGGGGATCAGGAGCTGTTTGAGGAAGCCGTAGGGCTTGTGGTGTTGAGGTTTAGAGTATAGGCACATGGTACAGGACTTGCAGAACTCGTTCACCGAGGGTCAGAGACCAGGCCACGTGTATTCGCACCTAATTGGGGATAGAGTCTTGTTCTGACCGAAGTGTCCTGAGAGTATGTGGTCATGTTTATACTGTAGTACTTGGAGCCAAAGGTCGTCGGCCTTGGGGACATAGATTCGGTCATCGTGTTTCAAGAGTCCGTCTTCAGAACACGTCCATCTCGGGTCGGAGGTGTCGCTGAGGTGTTTTAAAGCCTCGGGGTCTGAGGATAGGTGAGCTTTAATGTCAGCATGGAGTTTTTCAAAGTCTATGATGAGGCTTGCGTGAAGTGAGGGTAGGATCAAGGACGTAGCTCGGAGTGACTCGGTGATCTGTTGAGTCGTGAAGATCGGCCGAAGGTTCTGTGGGTTGATTGTCGCGTAGTTGTTACCCCCCTCTTTAAGGTAGACGTCCCATCGTCTAGTTAAGGCATTGGGTTTTGCACCGAGCTTGCCCGGCCGAAACCGAATTACGAGGTTGAACTGCGACAGATATTCAGACCATCGGGCCTGTCTTCGGGTGAGCAGTTTTGTAGTTGAGAAGTATTCCAGGTTTTTGTGGTCAGTAACAACGTCTATCGGGGCCAAGGGGCCTTCTAGGTAGTGTCGCCAACATTTGAAAGCCTCAAAGATTGCTAACACCTCTTTGTCGTGGATGTCGTAGTTGAGTTTGGCGCCTGAGAATGTCCGAGAATGGAAAGTGATTGGGTGGATCTTGCCGTCTGGGGTGTAGGTTGACAGGATGGTGGCAAGGGCATAGTCCGAGGCATTGGTTTCCACAACCAGCTGTTGGTTGGGGTCCCAATGTGTGAGGATTGGGGCTGAGGTGAAGGCTTTCTTCAGAGTTTTGAACGCTGATCTGCATTCATCCGAGAAGTGCCAAGTCATGCCCTTTTGGGTGAGTCAGGTGAGTGGTACTGTAATCTCTGAATAGTTAAGAATAAAACATTGGTAGAAATTGGCAAAGCCGAGGAAGGACTGGATATCTTTAACCTTCCGAGGCTCGGGCCAGTCTTGGATTACTTGAATTTTGTCTTCGGCCATTGTGAGGCCTTCGGATGTCAGTATGTACCCAAGGAATTCTACTGTGTCTTTGTGCCATTTGCATTTCTTAGCTTTCGCATAGAGACTATTTCTTTGGAGCCGTTGAAGTACTTCGCGTATATGCTTTTTGTGCTTGGCAAGTGTGTCAGAGTAAATGAGGATGTCATCAAGGTAAACTACCACACATTTATCCAACAAATCTCCCAGAATGTCATTCATGAAACGTTGGAAAGCCGCAGGTGAGTTAGTAAGCCTGAAGGGCATTACTAGCCACTCGAAGGACCCATATCAGGTCTTGAACGCAGTCTTCCATTCGTCTCCTTCGGCAATTCAGATGAGGTGGTATGCGTCGATCTTGGTATAATACCGAGACTTCTTCGGTGCGTCCAGCAGGTCCGAGACAAGAGGTAGCGGGTATCGGTCTTTCTTAGTTACCTTGTTCAACCCTCGGAAGTCTATGCATAGTCGGAGTGAGCCATCCTTTTTTCAAATGAAGAGGATGGGTGCTCCGTGCAAGGACCAAGAGGGCTGAATGAACCCGATGTTCAAGTGTTTGTCAATGAAGGATCAGAGGGTTTCAAGTTCGGACCGGGAGAGTGAGTAGATTGGGGTTTGAGGCAGTTCGGCGCTGTCCTCGAGAGTGATCTTGAGGTCGTATGGTCTGTGAGGTACCAGAGTGTCTGCCCTAGACTTGGGAGAATAAGTCCCTGAAGTCACGATAGTCTTCAGGTACGCCCTCCATGTCTGTGGGGGTCGGAGATAGGTCGGCCGAGCGTGCTGAGAGCTTGGTCGAGGCCAGGTTGAGGTGAAAGGTCTCAGATCCATCTAATTTACAGGCGCGGGTGAATGTGGCTGCATTGATTAGGGCGATACGAGGAGCCTCAAGCTTCGGGATGGATTTGGAGGGTGACTTTGGTTCGGCTGTGGGAGCGCAAATTTCGGTCATTGGAGGTTCAGCCAGATTATCCAGATGGGGTGCTCGGAAGGTAATACTGCCCAATACCCAATCAATCAACGGATTGTAGCAGGTGAGCCAGTTGTGCCTGAGCACGGCCAAACAGGACGAGTCTAGCGAAGTGACATAAAAGTCTATGGGGAAAGTGTGGTCAGGGGAGAAGCGAATAGGTAGTTCTACTGCTTCAGTAATTATGGAGTTTGTACTACCATCAAATAATCTAAGAGGGATCGGGTCTATGGTTCGGGTTTGGAGGTTGTGTCTATGTACAAAAGTGGATTCAAGGAAGCAGTGTGTGGAGCCAGAATCTACTAATGCTTTAAAAGGAGTGTTTAGAATAGTTTCGGAAGACAAATTAACTACAAGAGACGTAGGACTAAAGAGAGCAGAAGGGTTAAGTCTAACCTCTAGTTTGGCACGTTTAGGGTCAACGCAACCCTCGGGACGTGCAGGCTGAAGGGTTGCAGATTAGTTTTTTGCCTCGGGGGCCATGGCCGTGGGTTCGGCTTTGGTCTCTGAGGGCTGGTTAGCTACCTGCGTCGCTCAGGCCTTTGCTGCAGCTCTCGGACACACACTAGCTTTGTGGTCCATACTGCCGCAGACCAGACACAAGTTCAGGTCGAAGCAACACTGGTGTTCTTGGGGAGTAAGCTTGCCGTTGGGCCCAAGCTTACCCGAGAGGTTGGGTCCCTTCATCTGAGGCGTAGAGGGCTTCGCAGCCTCTTTGCCTTTGGCCAAGGTACCTTGCTGTGCCTTCGGGGTCATGTTCGGGGCCGGGGCAACCGATTTCTCGGTCCAAGGTTCAGACCTTGACGACGACTGGGTTTTCTCACGAGCAAGCTTGCCTCGACATTCCCAGTAGCGCTGGTCGATCCGTTGGACCAGATCTTGGAGCTTATCCAGGGTGCAGGGTTTGTCGAAATGAATCAACTCGTCTTTGATTCACTTCAGGAGGGCGAGATAAGCCTTCCGAAGCAATGCTTGGTCATTGTAGTCGACGAGCGAGGCGAGGCGATAGAATTCAATGAGAAACTTGGTGGCCTTGTGACTGTCCTTTATCATGAGGTTCTCAAGGTCTACTTTGGCATCCACGACTGCGTCGTATGGGCCGAAATTGATCATGAGCTCCTCAGTGAAGCTATCGTAGTTGTTGAACCACTTGGATTCAAACAAAGAGTCATCAGTAAGGTACGGCTCGAAGTAATCAAGAGCCATGCCTTTGAGGAAGGACAAGGCATCGTTGACCTTGGCAGACTCGTCCGAGAATGCTTTCGGTCGGGCACAGAAATTCAGCTTGCACTGAAGGAGGAAGCCTCGTAGCTTCTTTGGGTCCAAGCCATCAAACGTATCGGGTTCCCGAATTATCACTTTCGAGGATTTGGTTTTTTGGGGACCCATGAGGTCCACAATCTTGGAGAGAGCCTTGGTGAGGGATTCTCCAACATTGGTGAGGGATTTTCCAACATTGGCGTCGTTGTCTGACAGTGGGTCAGGGTTGGGGTCAGGGTCAGGATTCGGGTTGGGGTTCGGATCGTCATCGGGGGGTTCGCGATATGGTTTGGGGTCATCGGGGACCTCCTCAATGTGTCCCTCAGGAACCGATTGATCGTGAAGGGGCATGTTTTGGTGTCAAAACAACGGAGTTGGGGTCAGGGAGTTCCTTGCTCTTTGAGCTAGGATGGAGGGTGTTGCTCTACTGATTTGGTTTCGAGCAGCGGATCGGGTGGTTGGGGTCATAAGGACTGTCTGAGCTTCGAGAGTTCTGATATACTGTTAAGAACTGAGTCGGAGTGGAGGCAAAGCTAGGTTTGGGGCTCAAAGTAGAGCCGACTGAGGTTCAGGGTCGGGGGGCCGAGGGGGGCCGAGGCTTGGTGATTGGGTTGAGTGGGACTTGGCTTCAGCTTATATGCTGCGCTAGCTCAAAGTCCTGTCCCATATTTTGGACGAGGCCCGAGGTCACCCGAAGTTCAGGTGTGACCTTAGCGAAGGGAGCGAAGGAGTGTAAGGATTAAGACAGAATGTATTTGGGTATCTTAGTTGATATCAGAACTGATTGTCATGTACATGGATGAGCAACTTATATATAAGAGGGTTCGGGGATCGGTGACCGGATGACCGAGGTCAGGGTCGTAAGCTACAGAGGGAAGAGATCAAACATGAGGTATGAATAGGTGAAATGTGATGGTCGGGGTTTGGGCCCGGAGGCCCGAGGTCTTGGGGATCGGTTGGGGATGGGCTCTGACATGGTGGCAGCAAATGAATTTTCACCATGTGATCTATTTAGCACAAGGGCAGCCAATTGTAGGGTAAATGCAAGTGACACAGATCACCACAATCTTCCTCGTCAGTTTGAACAGTCACTGAAGATATTACATATAGTACAAAGACTGAAAAAGCTATAGTTGTTAATTTAGGTAGCTAAAAGCAATCTGACAGCTTGAATAGTTACTAAGGAGTTGTTAATTTAGCGAACTTCTCAATCCTAATTCTACTGCTACCAGAAGAGTTAATGGCTATTTTCCCAAATTCCTACAACAGACCCTTTCAATTGTCTTTTTTTATTTAATAGTGTTATTATTTATCTACCTGCCGCATGAAGGTTACATTACATAATCTACTGATGCATCAGTAGCGCCATGCAGAAGACAAAGACAAAAACAATATAAAAACAATATTAATGTTAACTCAAAGCCTCAGCTTTAGAGTATATTCTGTTTACATCTTCAGGGTCATTCTGCAAACGATCCCTGAGGCTATGCAGGGATGAACATGCACATATATGTACTTTGTACACAAACGGGCTCCAATAGCCACTGATCGAGCCCATCATGGCTCTGAAGCACTTCCATTCATCCATATGACAATCCAACTTCTATTCCTGACCACCCCTATCGTCGCCGATCCACAAACGAAGCTGATCGCTTCCATTTCATTTAAACAAGTGCCCAGAGCTTCAAAATGGAGTTTCAGATTTTTCTCTGATGATTTTTCTTGTTCTTTTGACTGAGTATGGTAGTAAAACACATGATCCACATTTCCTACCACACCATGATCGGTTTCAGAACTTTTAAACATGTTTTTAGTACATTTTTGTGCATTCTTCCCCTCATGTAAACTGCAACCCCAGAATCACTCCATCACCCCAATATTCTTCTTGGAAACACAAAGGACAATTATTAGCTAGCTCTCACTATAAGTACGTTTGTAATTTTCCCCAGAATCCAAGGCAGTATAACCTCCACATCTCTGTTACAGTCTCCACATCTTTGCTTGATATCTTTACAACCCTTGCTTTGTTAACGAATTGTCACTGGCCATTCATCATCATCTCAAGTGTTCTATTCGACTCAGTGTCTATCTCAAAACTGTTAAGTTTGTGCTATCTACCTATCTACAAGTCCGCGTCTCTGCATGCGAACTTTAAGCGCTGACATTTTGATTCCGCATCAGCGCATCCCCTGCGCTAGAATTCATACACTGCTTAGATTACCTTTTAGGCGCTTAAAGACCACCTCAAGTAAACTTGAAGAAAGCACCAAAAACAAGTCAAATAAAATCAAATTAATACAATAAAAATTCCTTTCTATTTTCTTATTAAATAGGAAGTTGTTCATTAAATATCAACACATGGTTTTTCATGATACTCTACCTTGATGATAATAATATAATAGGGAGTAGTCTTATAATAGCATATGAAGATATAGAATATGTCCATGGACAACACTGATGCCAAATCAGAAAGATGGGTTCATATGGTGTACATTATAAAGAGGCGGCACAACTATAGCTAGAAATAAATGAAGCTCACCATCACATCATGAGCTGATATATTAGATTACTAAGAAGCCAATAGGTAACTAATGGTTAGTAGAATCTTGCTTCTGTGTATCAGCAGGAGTACCCACATTCTTGAGACTATTGGATTGAGTTTCTAGCTCCACAATTGAATTATGGACATTGGGTTATATAACTGGGACCTGCAACATTAATATAATTAGCACCTTGTGCCTCACCTCTGCCAAAGATACTAACTTCAATGACATGAACTTGTTCTTCTGCTTCAATTACATTGTTGGACTCAACAGGGACATTGACCATTTCCAATGTTTGAGCTGGCAGACAATTCTTCTCAGCCTGCTCCAAGTCGGGGTTCACTTCATGGTATATGGTCAGACTTAAGGGCTCCAGCTTGAATTCAGAACCTTTTTTCAAGGTTACTTCTGTTGGGGATGCTGCCACTCCCATGACTGACAATTCCTCATCCTGAAAGTTCAAACTGTGTTATTGTAATGAAGCAATCATGACTTGGGGGACTAGACAGACCTGCAATGATAAAAATCGAACTAGGTCTAAAAACATATCTTCTGCTTTATTTTCACTAGCATCAGCTTCTTGAATGGCAGTCCCAACAGAATATTTTGCTGCAGATACAGGTTCAGGATCCTGCATTCGATCTGCAATGAGGTCTTCATCTCCATAAATATCACATGCTGAGGCTATTAGACCTCCCACTACATCTATCTGTGTAACCCAAGTGTGAATTGAAACTCTTGACCTGTCAGCATCCACATTGACTGAGGTAGAATGATGCATAAGTGGCAAGTGAGGTCTACTTGTTAAGAACTGTGTTGGAACGGAGCAGAGATAGGGTTGGGACTCAAGATAGAGTCAACCGAGGTTCGGGGTCGGGTTGCTGAGGAGGGCCGAGGCTCGGCAAACGGGTCAAATGGGACTTGGCTTCAGCTTATGTGCTGTACCAGCTCAGAGTCCTGTCCTGTATTTCAGACAAGGCCCGAGGTCACCCAAGGTTCAGGCATGACCTTAGCAAGGGGAACAAAATGAGCATAAGGATTAAAGGTAGAATGTATTTGGGTATCTTAGTTGATATCAAAACTGACTGTCATGTACATGGATAAGTAGCTTATATACGAGAGGGTTTGGGGATCGGTGACCAAATGACCGAGGTCAGGGTCGTAAGCTACGAAGGGGGAAGATCAAACACAAGGTAAGAATAGGTAAAACATGGTGGTCAGGGATTTGGGCCTGGAGGTCCGAGGGCTCAGGAATTGGCCAAGAACAGGCTCTGACACAACTTGCATATGAAATGTTGTTATCCATTAGTACATCAAAAGACTTGTCCTGAGAGTCATGAATAATAACCAGATCAGGATTTGAGTGATCTGACAGGTGTAAAGTGAAATTCTGGTGTCCCTGCAGCCTGTTTCTCTGGTTATGTCATTGAGATATGGGTTACAGCATAAGGCACATAGTTGGGCTGGATAAGGATGAGAAATTTCAAAAGTATAAGGGGGCCAGAAGAGGGCATACATATGGTATCTAAGAATGAACAGTTCCATCAAGTGACAGCAGATTTAAACCTTCAATAAAGCATGAACATACTCAAGCAGGGAATGCTCATCATCAGATGACAAGGGATCTATTGTGTCAGGGTTGGCATCCAGAACCAAGGCAATATGTGGAGTAACTTCCACTGGAACATTCCTGGAATGTTCTGAGTCAATAGAGTGAGTGTTGCTGTGTGTTCTGAAGGTGGTGTATAAGATTCTGTCTATACGTTGAATGGATAGAGTAGCTGATACCTGAGAATACCCAGCTGTTCCATCTGTTAATAACTAGATCAGAATGTAGGCAGAAGTAAGGCTGGGACTCAGGTTAGAGTCAACTGAGGTTCAGGGTCAGGTACCAAGGAGGGCTGAGGCTCAGTGGTTGATTCAAGTGGGACTTGGCTTCAGCTTATGTGCTGCGTCAGCTCAGAGTCCTGTCCCAGTATTTCAGATGAGGCCTGAGGTGACCTGAAGTTTGGGTGTGACCTTTTAGTGGAGGGAGCATAGAGATTAGAGGATAGAAGTATGTTAGGTGTATCTTAGTTGATATCAGAACTGACTTCCATGTACATGAACTAGTAGCTTATATACGAAGGGGATCGGGGATCAGGGACCGAGTGACCGAAGTCAGGGTTGTAAGCTATGGAGAGAGAGATCAAACATGGAGTGGAAATAGATATGAAATGAGTTTGAGATGACCAGAGCTTTGGGCCTGAGGGTCCAAAGGCTTGGGAATTGGCTTGGTGTGGGTTCTGACAGTACCCCCCCCCTTAAGGGTGAGCTGTCAGAATCTTCCCCCAGACTGATCTCTGAGCCTTCGGGCTTTTGGGCCCGAATCCCCAATCACCATGTTTCACCTATTCATACCTTGTGTTTGATCTTCCCCTCCGTAGCTTATGACCCTGACTTTGCTCATTCGGTCCCCAAACCCCAAACCCCTCTGTATATAAGCTACCCATTCATGTACATCAAAGCTAGTTCTGATATCGACTAAGGTACCCAATATACTTCTATCTCTTAATCCTTATGCTCCCTCGGCCCCTTCGCTACAGCCATGCCTGAACTTTGGGTGACCTCAGGCCTCGTCTGAAATACCGGGACAGGACTCTGAGCTGATGCAGCACATAAGCTGAAGCCAAGTCCCACCTGACTTGTTCATTGAGCCTCAGCCCTCCTCAGCAACCCAATCCCAAACCTCGGTCGACTCTATCCTGAGTCCCAACCTTACTTCTGTCTCTGTTCTGATCTAGTTCTTAACAAACTCAACAAAAATGAGATAACTTTTGAGTACAATAGATATCTCCAAATAATAGTGAACAGCCAGTGGCAATTTGCAGTCAAAGAGATAATAGCAGAGATATCAAGCAAACACTGAGAGATCAAGAGTGGGTCTGTGGAGATTTACTGCCTTAGTTTTTCATGAGAAATACAAGCCTATTTAAAGGAAAATGTAGCTGGGGAAAATGTCTTGTGGATGAGAGAGAAATTGGGGGTTTGGAATGAATCTAGGGTGCTAAACTATTTGAGGCGATCATGTAGCTACTACAAGCCTAATTACTTTTAATCATTCTGAAACCAATGCTTAGTTTTTCAGAACTACAATTGAAATGTTCAGCATAAATTTTCAGTTCAACAAGAACAACAAAAAGAAGAGAGGAAAACTTCTGAAACTCCATGCATGTATGCAGACACTTGTCCAAAATGAATTCAAAGCTTCCAAAGCTTTGGTTGCAGATCAGAGCCAATATAAATGGATAGGAACTGATTTGATGTTTTCTATTGTAGCTTTATTGGTGTTTCAAGTCCATGAAGATGGCAATTAGTAGTGAGACAAGTGTGAACGTGCAAGGGAATGTATATATGGCTGCTCATGTGCCTTTGGGTTTGTGGCCAATCCTCCAGTTGAATCTAAAAAAATAAACAGAGAAAATTCCTAAGGAATTTAGCCTTGGATTGTGTCCAAAATAGCTTCTAAATATTTTTGTATTTTTCCTTTATCTTGCTTGAGCCTGTCTCCCTGATGCAAACACATGATTATGTAATTTTTTTTGAATAGATAATAACAGGCCCCTTTAGCAAATCCAATAGATGGTGATGCTTTCTTGGAGATAGTGGTTTTGTGAGGACATAAGCAAGAATTGAGATCTGTTGGCACATAAAGTAACTTGATCTTGCTGGCATTGACTTGGTCATGTATGTAGTGGTAGTGCATATCAATATGTTTGGTTCTAGAAGTGCAAGCTTGGTTCTCAGTCAGTGAAATGAATGAATGATTGTCTGTGAATAGAGAGATAGGAGTAAAATCAAGCTTGAAATCTTTCCTGAGCCTTATAAGCCATATAGCTTTAGCTGATGCTATAGATCCAGCTACTAGCTTCAATTCCATTGATGAATGAGTCACAAGGCCTTGTTTCTTCGATGCCCATGAGATTGGTGATCTGTTGAATGTGTAGATCCAGCCCAATGTGGATTTCCAATCATTGATATCTCTTCATGTTAGTAAATCTTGCTAGATAATGATTTTAGCCTTGTAATTCTTTTCCATCTCTCTGATAGGTAATTCCATAAGTTCTAGTGTGCTGTAGGTAGCAAACTATGCATTTAGCTGCTTCCCAGTGAGCAATCATGGGCCAGTGAGTAAATTGCATGCATTTATTGACTGCAAATGCGATATTGGGTCAAGTAGCCACTGCACAGTAGTTAATACTCCCAATGAGTGAGGCGTAAGGGATATCAATCCAGTTTCCTTCGCTTGGGAGTGCATATAGGTCATTATTTGAGCTCATCAGGGACATTTGGGCTTTTCTGGGTGTAATATCGCATCGCTTGGCTATTGTATCAATAAAAGCTGCTTGATAGATGTTAATGTTTAATTTGTGGTCCCTTTTGATTGTGATGCCCAGTGTTAAGAACTGAGTTGGAGCGGAGGCAGAGTTAAGGTTGGGACTCAAGATAGAGTCAACTGAGGTTCAGGGTCAGGTTACTGAGGGGGCCGAGGCTCGGCGAACGGGTCGGATGGGACTTGGCTTCAGCTTATGTGCTGCGCCAGCTCAGAGTCCTGTCCTGTATTTTGGATGAGGCCCGAGGTCACCCAAAGTTCAGACATGACCTTAGCGAAGGGAGCGAAGGAATGTAGGGATTAAACAAGATGTATTAGGGTATCTTAGTCAATATCAGAACTGATTATCATGTACATGAATGAGCGATTTATATACGAGAGGGCTCGGGGATCGGTGACTGAATGACCGAGGTCAGGGTCGTAAGCTATGAGGGGAAGAGATCAAACATGAGGTATAAATAGGTGAAACGTGATGGTCGGGGGCTCGGGCCTGGGGACCCGAGGTCTCAGGAATCAGTCAGGGATGGGCTCTGACACCCAGTAAACAAGTCGGTTTACCTAGATCATGAATTTTGAAGCTACCCATGATATCCTTGATTGTTTGATAAGCCATTTTGTTTGTTGATGAGAAGCATAATATGTAAGGGCAACCCTCCTAGTGCCCATAGGTATCTAGTAGAGGGGAAATCCAAAGGTGATATATATGTGCAAGAAAATACAGTAAAGGAACTCTCACCTAGTAGAGGGGAAATCCAAAGAGAAAAGTCTAGGGATCCCCACTACTAGTGAAAAAACTATATACGACTACCTAACGCCCAACCAGGGGCACTCCTATGCGCTGTCAACCCTGCCCAACTTCTATCCCCATAAGGTGCTTCGATCCTGACAAAGGTCGGATGTCGGGCTGAGGGTTCGGATCAGATATTCAGGATCCACCCCGAGGTTGGTTGAGGTCTTGGGTGGTCCGAGGTTTCGGACTAGAAACCCGAGACTTTGGGTTCATACTAGGCAGCTTTGGGTCAAGGACCCAAGGCTTTGGACCAAGGTTCCCATGCCTCAGACTTGTACTTTGCATGTGTAAGGGCCTTAGAGGTGGAGGATATGGTGAAAACAGGTTGTCCCCTGACATAATCCATCATCAATGTACCATCCTACTTCATCTAATTTCCCATGCTTGTTGTTCCTGAAGTAGACCATGCTGTCAGCATCACCTGCTGTGAAGCCAATCTTCTCCATCTGCTCCCTGAGGGTCTTGTACCACACACGGCCTGAGTGTTTGAGGCCATACATTTCCTTTCTTTAGTTTACAAACTAAATTCTCTGTTCCAGGCTTGATAATTCCTTTGGGTCAACACATATATACATCCTCCTCAAGCTTCCCATTCAAAAAGGCACCCTTGACGTCAATGTACCAGAGAGTCAGATTGAATTTGTTTGTGAGTGTGAGTATAAGCCTGATAGATGTGAATCGCAATGTGGGAGGGTAGGTTTCATTGAAATCAAGCCCTGAAATCTGTGAGTAGCCCTAAGCTACAAGTCTGGCTTTGAACTTATCAGTTTGGCCCTTGTTGTACCTCTTGACTCTGAAAGTCCATTGGCAGCCAACAATGTTTGTGTTGGGTGGTTTTTTGACTAAATCACATGTATTGTAGCCTTCGATAGTCTTGAATTCCATGTCACAAGCCTCTTTCCATTTGTCCAAATTGATGCTCTTCATTGTATCCTTGTAGGAATTCAGCTCATCACTTGCTAGTGTTACAAAGGCCATCTTGGTTGCTTGTGAGTCTGTTAGACTGTGTGCTAGTGCTGCCATCTCTCTGGCTAATGCATGGTGACACTTGCCATGTCCATATTCATCATTCGAGGGATTGAGCCATGTGCCCCTTATAAAGTCTTTTGGGGTATAGGTGCCTGAGTCATCCGGTGAGTTTTTTGCCCCTCAAGCTGTAGATTCTTCATCTCTGGGTGCATCCTGTTGTGTTTCCTTCTCTATTTCCTGTTTGCTGATACTAGAGCCATTTTTGAGTTGCAGAGGTTTGGATTCATATTGGTTGGTATATACACCTGTTCTAGGGTTGTTGGGATAGTGTTTTGCCAGATACTTGGCAGATCATCATCATCCATAATAAGAAATATGATGGAAATGTTTTTATATATTTTATATAATTTTGTTTGAATTTTATTTGAAGTTTTCTCAATGTTTGCTTGATGCACTGAATCAGTGCTAATTTTATGATCTAAGCAACAGTGTATTGTGATGCGGGGGATGTGCTGATGTGGGAGCAATTTGTCAGTGTTAAACATTCACGTACAGTCGCATGAACAGTTCAAGGTAGAGATAAGCTTGTAACTTAACAGTTTTGAGACAATTGTTGGTCTCAATAGATTCTTGTAATCAAGAGTGAATGTCTGATAGCAATTTGCTATCAGAGAGATGATAGTAAAGATATAAAGCAATCAATGGAGCCCAATACTGAGATTGGTGGAGATTTACTGCCTTGAACTCTAATGGGAACTACAAGCATATTTCAAGGAAATGGTAGCTAGGATATGTCTTGTGGATGGTGATGAAAGACAGGGGTTGTGGGGCGGTTCTGGGTCTGTGACTACATGTGGAGAATATTGCACTAAAACAATAGTATCTACTTGAAAACTTTGTGAAACCGATCTGTGGTTGTTCAGAACTACAAATCATAGGGTCAACAATTTTTAGTGAATGAAAAGAACAAAGAAAATCGATTGGAAAACTTCTGAAACTCTTTCCAAATGTTCAGGCACTTGTTCTAAGTGAAATTGAAGCATCAAGGCTTTGATAGTGGATCAGCATCCACAGGGGTAGATAGAAAATGATTCCTAATTGCCATATTCATCTTTGGTAGTGTTTCAGAGCCATGTGGTCGCTGATCAGTGGCTACTTGAGCCCATTAGTGCCTGAAGATATGTATATGTGTATTCATGATTGATCACATTCAGGGCCATTCAGGGCCATTCATCTGGTCGAATCTACAAATAAACAAAATGGTTCTAAGGCTGCTAGCCTTGAATTGAAGTCACAAATCTCCTGTGGTTGTTTTTGTTTTTCTATTTTATCTGAGGCAATCCTGCTGATGCCTCTCAGTGATCATGTAATCAGAACTTTTTAGGATAAATAATAACAATTGGTAGCATGGATAGTGATACATCTGATGTGATTGGATTCATTGAATATAATGTCCCGTGTCTTGAGGAGAGTTCAGGTTTGGGGTACCCATACTTTGTATGCCTTCGAATCATCATAGTAGCCTACAAATATATCTTCGGTTGATTTGAATTGGCCTTTTTGCTGTATTGCCCTTGGTGTGAGGGCACAGCATTTGCAGCCATAAGTCCTGAGCAAGTTGATCTTGAGTTTGGTGCCCCAGAAGGCTTCAAATGGTGAGATGCCAAGTCTAGAGTGTAGGATTCAATTCTTGATGAAATTCACTGTGTGTATTGCTGATACCCAGAATTGTGGTGGTATATTTGAGTCATGTTGGATGGTAAGGGCTCCCTCTTGTAGTGTTCTGTTGTGCCATTCTGCAATGCCGTTGTGTTCCGGTGTGTAGGGGGTAGTAGTCTCGTGTATAATACCCAATTTAATGCATGAGTCCTGGAATTCTTTGCCCATGTATTTGCCTCCATTGTCACACCTGATTTTCTTGACTTGTGTGTTTTCCTGCTTCTGTATCCATTGAATGTATTGATTGAAGGATTCTGTAACAGTAGCACACTCTTTGTTCTTTAGCAAATCAACATTGACATATCTTGTTTTGGTTTCTATCCAGGTGATGAAATATTTGAAGTCATTGATGGATTTTTCAAAGGGGCCACATACATCAGAGACAACAATGTCTCCAATGTTGAGAGTTAAAGGTTCTGTATTCTTGAAAGGTGCCCTGATTTATTTACTGAAGGGACAGTTAGTGCATTGGCATATAGGGCCATGATGCATGTTCAGATGGAAATCTGAGGCTGTCTTCAGTTTCTTCATGTTGTTGATTGTAGAATAGCATGTGTGTGCTAGTCTGTGGTGCCATAAAACCACTGTCAGAATTCAATTATCAAAGATAAGAGTTGTAGATAGATGTAGGGTTAGTGATAGCAATTGGAAATGTTTCTAATAGTAATAGAATGATATTTGACAGCTCTGTATATGTATTTGTGCAATCTGTAGAAGTGCAATCTTTTTCAATTAATACAAGCTATAGCCCCATTGTACACTATGAATTGCAGAAGGCAGGTGTCATGAGTATCAGGGAAAAACAGGCTTCACTTAAGGCATTTGTTGGGTTCTGCAATGCAGGCTTATTTGTGTATTCTATGTAGAAGTATCATAATCTGTTCCAAGACTAACCTCTGAGCCCTTGGGCCTTCGGGACCGAATCCCCAACCATCATGTTTCACCTATTTTCACTCTGCATTTGATTTTCCCCTTCGTAGCTTACGACCCTGACTTTGGTCACTCGGTCCCTGATCCCTGAACCCCCTCGTATATAAACTATTCACTCATGTACATGAAAGTCAGTTCTGATATCAACTAAGATACCCAAATACATTTCTACCTTTAATCCTTATGCTCCTTTTGTTCCCTTGCTAAGGTCACGCCTGAACCTTGGGTGACCTCGGACCTTGTCCGAAATACGGGACAGGACTCTGAGCTGGCACAGCACATAAGCTGAAGCCAAGTCCCACTTGACCCATTCACCGAGCCTCGGCCCCCCTCAGCCCCCTGACCCCAAACCTCGGTCAACTCTATCTTGAGTCCCAACCCTATCTCTGCTTCCGTTCCAACTCAGTTCTTAACAAGAAGTGAATGAAAATACCATGGTTTGTATTTTTAGTCTCAACTGTGATGGTTGTGATGGGCAAAGAAACTCTGCTTAAACAAGGTGAGACATGACCCCTAACTGTCACCTTCATTCAAAACCACCATGTCATATATCATTAACTATCACTCAATTCATCTCAGGAGCCACTCTGTCTGATTATATTTCATTCACAACCAATTTGACATATTGTAAACTTCAAGATGACCTTTTATGATGTTCTTTTCAGCCTTCAGATGCATGTCATGTTGGAGCAATATCTGGTTTTGTTGGTCATAATTGGTGAGTGAGAATAATTGACATATGTTACAAGACTTGTTGCTTACATTTGTATTTTGATTCAAATGTGACTGGGTGGGGTTTACTCCATGTCCCCAGATGTAGTCCTGTTGAATTTGGGCTGTTTGGTGATCCACAATGGACCAGATATGATGTAAATATGATGTGGAATTTGTGAACACATTTGCTTCCTGTTCATAGGTTCATGGTCATAGATGGGTGACAATGTACTCATGTAACCCAATAAGTCTATTCCAGGATCTAGGATGGCCCTGAAATGATGTGCCACCTGTGAAGTCATTTCACATCATATGTGGGTGATAATAGTCTCACATAACCCATTAAAATTCATCTCTCTGATTCAGGTGCTGAGTGGCATGTTTCATTGACAAGAAGCAGGTTATTGATCAGTCCATAGAGAGACTCACTCACTTTGAATGCAGGGGAAACGATCCTTTACAGAGGGAAGCAACTTGTTAGCATGTAGGTGAGTATGAGGGTGCACTTGCCAGTATAATGCATGCGAGTACAACGGTGCGCTTGCTATTACAAGAGTGCAAAGGAGGACAGGTGATTACATGGGCAGCCGCAGTGTAGAGAGCTTGCAATGTGTAAATTAACAATGGTGAATATCCAGGACAAGAACACAGCAGATGTGGTGAGTGATTTCACCAAAATGTGAGTCACTGCATTGAATGCTGGTGACACACAAGTTGGACTGCAGTGTCACTGTGCTGAACACTTGTGATACCTGAAGAGGGAAGTTTCTGTGTAGAATGCTAGTGACAGGGTATGTAGGTCAATGGATAGGGAAGTCACTGTAAGGGCAACCTCGACCTGACCCAGGATATGCCTGCTGGCAGGCCTACTGCAGGGGATACTACCCTATCAGTGTCCTGCCTGGGCCTGCAAGGGGACTCAAACCCCAAACTACCCACAGGGACTCACTCTAGACTGGTAAGGGAAATCCAAAGAGAAAAGGGTGAGGATTCCCTTACCTAAGCAACTAACTATATAGCTACTGGTGATCAAATGAGGACAAACACAAGGGTAACTAGCGCTAGGGAAAAATAGAGAAAAAGGGAGGTGGAGGACATAACACCAGGGATAGGATAAATCTAGTATGAAAGGAAATAGGGAGAAGGAGGGAAAGGAAGGGGGGGGAAAGGGGGGAAAAAGGGGGAAAGGGGAATAAATAGGTTGTCCCCTGACAGTCACTGCATACAATGCTGGTGACTGATGATAGTGGCTACAAGTATCTTTAGGGGGCAGCATCAGACTCCAATCCATAGGTGTTTTTGGGCTGAAGATTGAAACTATTCAGAAGGAGTGACTCACTGCCATTAATCTCTCTTTTTTTTTGACAGCCCAATGTAAGCATGATTGAGGCTGTACTATTTAATGCCATGGCCAAGGCCAGTGCTGTATCCCAAGACAATGTGGACAATCTGGTTAAAGTGAGTTATCCACCCCTAGCTCATCCTGAATGCCTCCCCCTTCCTTCTTCCTCTTTTTTTCCCAGCTTGCACCAATGCTGGAGTACATGCAGCTGGAAGTCTCATATCTATAAAATGATCACCACCGTTCCAGCCATACCTGTAAGGGCAACCCTCCTAACGCTCACAGATGCCTAGTAGAGGGGAAATCCAAAGAGAAAAGCCTAGGGATCCCCATTACTAGTGAAAAGACTATATACAACTACCTAACGCCCAACCAGGGGTATTCGTACGTGCTGTCAACCCTGCCCAACTTCTATCCCCATAAGGTACTTTGTCCCTGACGAAGGTCAGATGTTGGGCTGGTGTTTGATCTGATGTTCAGGCCACACCCCGAGGTTTGCTGAGGCCTTGGGTGGTTCGAGACTTCAGATCTGTAATCGGAGACTTCGGGTCAGGGATCTGAGACTTCAGATTGAGGTTCTTGTGCTTTGGACTTGTGCCTCGAACAAGTGAAGGTGTCCAAGGTGTAGAACTTGGTGAAAGTTGGTTGGCCCCTGACATCAGCCCCCTCCAAGAGTGCTGTGTCCTCGAAGCACGAGCCATAATGGTGTCGAAGGCTGCCAAATGAACTCTCCAAGGTGCACCGGAGTGTGTTTGATAAAATTCTTGAATTTTGTCCGGGGCCGAGACATCTGCTTCCAGAACCCAGGTGTTTTCTTTGTACCCATACCCTTCCCACTTGATCAGGAACTGTAGTTGACCTCTGTGGAACTGACTGTCAAGGATCTGTTCCACTATGTAGTGCTTGGCCCCATCTACGATTTTGGGTGGGGGTGGTGGCTTGGACTTCCGACCAGGAATGGGGTCTTCAGGTGCTGGGAGAAGCTTGATTACATTGAACACTGGGTGTAATCAAGCCATTGACCATGGTAGTTGAAGATGGTATGCACTACGTCCAACCTTTTGTTGGATAATGTATGGCCTGAGATAGCGGTGCACAAGCTTCGGGGAAGGTCAGGTCATCCGAATGTCTGAAGCATCCAGAAATACTCGGTTGCCTACTTTGTATTCTGGAGCTGGGGTTCAGCGTTGGTTGTAATACCAAGCCATATCATCCTTCACTTTGGTCAGCACCAACTTGGCTTCCTCTAATGATTTCTCCATCCAGTCTTTGAACTCATTCACAGTTCCATGTGGGATTCAGGCTGCCTCAGTTCGAATCCCATCCGAGGGTGTCGGCCCATGTCCAACATGAAGGGTGTCTCTTGGGTCACAGAGTGTATATGGTTGTTATATTGGAACTCTGCGAGAGGGAGGAGTTCATCCCAGTCATCCTGGTGTTCATCGATGAAGATCCGAAGGTATTGCTCGAGTTCCTGGTTAAGCCATTCAGTTTGCCCATCAGCCTGTGGGTGGTAAGCTGTGGTGGCTGCGAGCTTAATTCCAAGTAGTCGGTAAAGTTCTCATGTGAACTCTGAGACAAATTGTGAGCCTCGGTTGGAGACAATCTGTTTTGGAAATCCATGCAGCTTCCAGACGTGCATGAAGTAAAGTCAGGCAGCACCTAATGCTGTGACTGTGGTGTTTGTTGGAAGGAAATGGGCTCGTTTCCTCACCGAGTCTGCTACGTTCATGACGGCGTCAAATCCTCGGGCCTCCGGAAGTTCGACAATGAAGTTGACACTAATTGTATCCCATCAGCGTTCAGGGATCGGTAGAGGTTGAAGTTCACCCATCGGTGCACTCCTTTGAGCTTTTGTACGAAGGCATAGGTCACAGGTTTTCACATACTGTCCAATGTACCTGGACATCTGTGGCCACCAGTAGTTCCGTGACACAAGCTCTAGTGTCTTCCACCTCCCTGCATGCCCAGCTACTCGGGTGTCATGATGTTGGAATACGATGCGTCGCTGAAGTTCCAGGTTGTTTGGTACATAGGTCTTCCCTCTGAACAACAGTAGACCACCTTGTTCGGACCACTCCAAAGCCCTTACTGTGCATGAGTGTCCCTTCCAAAGTTCCGAAACAGCCTTAGTCACCGACTCCTCCTTTTCCGCATCTCAGGTCATCCTTCGGATATCTCAAAGTATGTCTCGTTCTTCACCTACAGCTGTGAGTCCCTTGAGGGCCCGAATGGCGAAAAGTTCAGGTCAGAGCAGTGTTTGGTCCTCGTTGTCGCTTGCTCCAGACCCATGGTTGGACCTTTGGGACAAGGCATCGGTCTTCCCCATTGTGCAGCCGGGCTTGTGGTGGAGTGTGAAATTGAACCTGGATAGGTATAATGACCACCGAGGTTGTCTTCGGTTGAGCTTCTTTGAAGTCCAGAAGTACTCTAAATTTTTATGACCTGTCCAGATCTCAAATTTGAGTTGTGCTCCTTCCAGGAGATGTCGCCACTCCTCTAGGGCTTGGATTATGGCTAACATCTCTTTGTCATGAATCTCATAGTTTCGCTCTACTGGACTAAGGCTCTTGGATAGGAAGCTATTGGGTGCCACTTGTTATTATTTATCTATCTACTGCACAAAAGTCATATTATGTAATCTACTGATGCATCAGTAGCGCCGTGCAGAATAAAACAACAAAAACATCATAAAAAGACTACTAATGAGAATTCAAGGCCTTGGGCCTTAGAATACATTCTGTTTACTTCTTTAGGATCACTCGGCGAACAATCCCCGAGGCAATGCAGGGACGAATATGCGCATATATGCACTTCGGACACGAACAGGCTCCAATAGCCACCGATTGAGCCCCGCGTGGCTCTGAAACACTTCCATCCACTGTTATGACACTCCAACTTCTATTTCTGATCACCCCTATCGTCGCCAATCCACGAACGAAGCCGATCACTTCCATTTCATTTAAACAAGCACCCGGAGCTTTGAAATGGAGTTTCAGAATTTTTCTCATTGTTTTTTCTTATTCTTTTGGCTCAGTATAGTAGTGAAACACATGATCTACATCTCCTACCACACCACGATCTGTTTCAGAACTTTTAAACATGTTTTTAGTACATTTTTGTGCATTCTTTCCCTCATGTAGTCTCCAACCCCAGAATCGCTCCATTGCCCCAATATTCTTCTTGGGAACACAAAGGACAATTATTAGCTAGCTCTCACTATAAGTACGCTTGTAAATTTCTCCAGAATCCAAGGCAGTATAACCTCCACATCTCTGGCACAGTCTCTATCTCTTTGCTTGATATCTTTACAACCCTTGCTTTGTTAACGAATTGTCACTGGCCGTTCGTCATCATTTCAAGTGTTCTATTCGACTCAGTATCTATCTCAAAACCAATAAGTTTGCACTATCTACCTATCTACAAACCCGCGTCACTGTACACGAACTTTAGGCGCTGACATTTTGCTCCCGCATCAGCGCATCCCCCATGCTAGAATTTATATCTCACTTAGATTATCTCTTAGGCGCTTAAAGACCGCCTCAAGCAAACTTGAAGAAAAACTCAAAAACAAGTCAAATAAATTCAAATAAAATACATAAAAATTCTACTACCTGTCATCCTCAGACTGTTGAGAGATGACCGCCCCTGTTGCAAAGTCTAAAGAGTTGGCCTCCATTCGATACCTCCAATTGTCGTCTGGGAAAGCCAGGACAGGGGCCAAAGTGACAAGTTCCTTGAGCTTGTGGAAAGCCGAATCTTTGGGTTCACCCCATTTCCAGGTATCTCCTTTCTTCATCAGGTCAAAGAGAGCTTGGGCATGGTGTGAGAAGTCCTTGATGAACCTTCGGTAGAAGTTTGCGAACCCAAGGAAAGCTTGCACCTCTTTTCAGGTCTTTGGAGTCGGCCAATCTTTAACTCCCTTGAACTTAACCGGGTCCATCTCTGCATGTCCCTCTGAGATGATGAGTCCGAGGTATTTGATGGACATACGTTCGAACTCACCCTTCTTGGGTCGGAGACAGGGCCCATGCTCTCGGAGGCTCTCCATCACTCTTCAGACCACCTTCCTAAGTTCAGAGATAGTTTTAGAGAAAATGAGGATGTCATCCAAGTATACACAGACTACCCCTTCCATGATGAGGTCTCGGAAGATGTCATTCATCATTGTTTGGAAGGTGGCTGGGCAATTGGTCAGTCCGAAGAACATCACCTGAGGTTTGAATAGGCCTCAGTTGGTTCGGAAGGCTGCCTTCCACTCATCTCCCTCTCGGATCCGAACATTATTATATCCCCACCGAACATCAAGTTTGGTGAAATACTTTGCACCTCGGAGTTGGTTGATAAGCTTGTGGATGAGAGGAGTCGGGTATTGGTTTTTGACCGTCATAGCATTTAGAGCTCGATAGTCCTGTACCAGTCTGAGTGCTCCATCTTTCTTCTTGATAAAGAGGACGGGTGAGGCCATCGGAGATTTTGATGGTCAAATGTTACCCAAGCGAAGGTTCTCCTGCAAGAACTCATCCAACTGTGTCTGCTCGTTTGGAGATAGGGGGTACACCTTGCAGTTAGAGGGCTTTGCACCCGGCTCTAGCTCAATGGCATGATCCAAGATCCGTTGACCTAGTAGGGTGTCAAAGGAGTCCTTGGAAAAGACATCTTCAAAGTCTCAGAGATACTCGGGGATTTTGGATGAGGCCTGGTGATGTTTGTGATGAGCCTCAGCTAGCCTCTGAGACGTAGTTTGGGTAGCTCAGATTTCATGAAGGGCCAGGTCAAGTGGAACACAGAGCAGTCGGTCACCCTGCGAGAGCTAATCTTCTGGTCCTAACTCGGAGATGATGTTAAGAACTGAATCTTAGCGGAGGCAAAGTGAGGGTTGGAACTCAATATAGAGTTGACCGAGGTTCGGGGTCAGGGGGCCAAGGGGGGCCGAGGCTCGGCGAACGGGTCGAGTGGGACTTGGCTTCAGCTTATGTGCTGCGCCAGCTCAGAGTCCTGTCCCGTATTTCGGACGAGGCCCGAGGTCACCCGAAGTTCAGGCGTGACCTTAACGAAAGGGACGAAGGAGCGTAGAGATTAAGCAAGGTGTATTGGGGTATCTTAGTTGATATCAGAACTGATTATCATGTACATGAATGAGCGAATTATATACGAGAGGGTTCGGGGATCAGTGACCGAATGACCAAGGTCAGGGTCGTAAGCTATGAAGGGAAGAGATCAAACATGAAGTATAATTAGGTGAAACGTGACGGTTGGGGTCTCGGGCCCGGGGACCCGAGGTCTCGAGAATCAGTCAGGGATGGGTTCTGACAGATGAGGTCCAAAGCTTCGGACTCAGAGTCCGAGACCTCGGTCCAATGACCTGAGAATTTGGGCTCAGTACCTGAATGTTTGGACTCAGAGTCTTGGGCTTTGGACTCTTCACTAGTGAAGTCAGGCATTGGTCCTGCTCAGCAGGCTCAAACCCTGCATTCTGCTCTCCAGGCTTCTTTCTGTTCCTTCTTAACTTCGGTCCGGTACATATTGCACTGGTCTGGCCATTGGCTCATGGTGATCTTCCAAGTCTGCCAGTTAATCTCTGGGTTATGTTTAGCCAACCAGGTGTACCCGAGCAGTAATTCTTGTCTCCTGAGGTTGGTGACTGCAAATGATGTTCATTCTGAGTGGCCATTCACTCGCAGGATCGCATCTACTATCTCCGTTATAGCACCAGCATCATTCAGGGATCCATCCACATTATACACTGGAATGGGGCATTGGAGTCTCCAGGTTGTGATTTGGTTACGTTTTAGGTAGATTTGGCTCATGAATAGCCCGGTTGCTCCACTATTTATGAGTGCCGGAGCTGACATCACTTCACCTGTGTCGGTGGCCTGGATTTCCACCTTGACTGAGAGAGATTTTGGGTTGGTGGTGGAGGCAACAATATATTTCTTGGGGAGTCATCTCTCCCACTGTTGACAAGGAGGAGGGAAGGTTTCTTTTGGTGCGGCTAAGATGGATTCTTTAGTCTGCAAGGTAGGGGAGTTGACTTCACCCTCAATTTCAAGACAGGAGAATCAATTATGTACAGGGGCACACTATTCACCCACTGCGGCCTCCAAAATCCTCCAATGAGTCCACCTCCGTGAGTCCCTCGGAGCTTGGCTCAGTCTCAGGGTCTAGAGTTTCGGACACGTCTGCTAGTGCTAACAGCTCTGGTAGGAGCTCTAGCTTTTCCTCCATAGTCATGGTTCAGACATTGTAGCTCCGGGGACAGTCTCAGGAGTAGTGACCCATCTGATGGCATTGGTAACATGTGACAGAGGGGTCATTTCGGTTCCTCGCCCTGTCTATATCCATAGGCATTGGGCTGTCTTTTGCTTGGGCCAAAAATGTCTTTGGAGCTTTGGAGGGTGCCTTTGAGGTGTTCTGAGGCTGAGCCAAAATATCAGGCAGGTTGAAATAAGGTCTCCCAAAAACTGAAGTCGACTTTGGGGGTGCCATTCGGGTGTTGACTGTCATGATCACAATCCAGGCCATTACATTGTTTCTCCTCCGAACCACAATCTCCGAATGCTTCCGAAAGCCTCCTTTGGATATCCGAAACAATCCTTCCTCCATCCTTCGCATATATTCAATCTGGTTACCCAATCTAGTTCATCAAGCACTCCAGTTGAGGTTTAGTGAAACAATTACTGATCAGGTCCAATCATGATCTTTTTTTAGAAAGAACCACCCTGACTATCCCCATCTTTCATAATCGACTTATTGATTGAGTTGTTCGTATTCAATCAAAGCTTGCAATGACATCTAATAGTGTTAGACTCTATGATATGAATGTTCTAGACCCTCAGGATCAACCTCCGAAGGATTTAGGGACGGTTAGCTCTACCTAAAGAACCATGCGATTTGGAAACATGTTTCAAGAGCTATTGTTGGTCCATTAATCTTTGTCTTCATTCACAATTTTCATACTTGCCTTGTTCTTTGTTTTCCATGGTCTTTAATTAGTATACATGTACCTTAGGCACTTTCCAACCCTCATGGACTCTTTCCCATTCACTCTCTCTTCCGAATGGTTCAGTATATAGCTAACACATTCGCATGTATATTCCCTAGTTCAATTATTGTATGTCAACTTGATTTTTCTACTCATACTTGTCAACTTGTCCTAAATTCACCTTGAACAACAACCTCATATTTGAGTAAGCACTCCAATTCTACTTTTATCAGTTGAACCCACTTCAAAGAATGTGAGATCATTGGCTGTGATCGACATGGACTGCAAAGTTCATTTGATCTATGAGATAGAATCCTTTCAGAACCTGTATCTCTTCAGAACTATGCATTTTGTTCACAAATGTTCTGAAAGCCATTCGCTTTTACTGTAGGATTTATCTTCACTTTCGAATACCATTCTATTATCAATAGAAACATTTCCGAACAGAATCACTAACACCACACTCATCTACAACTTTTATCACTGATATTTGGATCCTGACATTGACCTTCGTCGTACTTCAGTTGGATTCCATAAAAGCCTCATTTGCCTCTCAGTTCCAGGCTACCCTTTGGGCTGCTTGGAACCATTTCTCAGGTTCATCGATGTCTGGCATTTGATCTCCAAGTGTCGCCACTCGATTCTGGATCGCAGGATCAAGGCCTTTGCGAAATTTGATCACGATGGTCTTGTTGTCCGAGTACTCAGCCATCTCAATCAGTTCTGAGAATCGGTCTATGTAGTCTTCAACTGAATCTTTCCCTTGATACCAGATCGTGCCTTCTAACTTTGTAAGCGCAGAGACTTGTTCGTTCCTTGGGCAGAAGTTTTCCTCAAAAGACCTTTCAAACTCTCTCCAGTCCGAGTATTTGGCTCTTTGAGTTCTGCATTCAGTCCACATCACTTCATTTGAAAAATGAGCCACTTGGCTGGTTTTAAGGAAAGATAGGGCCCAATGGATTCAGACTTGATCATTCGGGAAGTCTCCTTTACAGATGTGGAAGTAGAGCCTGCAGGAATTGAGGAATGCGTGTGTCACGATCACAATTTGGGCATCGCATTCAGATCATCTTCGTTCCAAAGCAATCCTTCCGAAGCATTTCATCCGAAGTCCGAAACAACATTCTCACACTCCCATCACTTTCATCCCACAACTCTTTTGCCTATCACTTCAACTCAAATACGTCATCTATTGAAACAATCCTGGTGAAACAATCAGTGGTCAGGTCCCATCATATTCTTTTTTTAGAAAAGAACCACCCTGACTATCCCCATCACTATCCCCATCTTTCACCATGAAACTATGGATTGAGTTATTCATATTCACTCAAAGCTTGCGATGACTTGCCATATCATCAGGCTTAACGGTATGAACGTTCTAGACTCTCATAATGACTATCCGAAGGATTTAGGCATAACTATCCCTACCCGAAGAGCCACGTGATTTGGAAACATGTTTCAAGAGTTGTTGTGGGTCCGTTAATCTTCTTCTTCATTCACAATTTTCCTACCACCCTTGTTCTTTGTTTCCTATGGCCTTTAATTAGTATACATGTACATTGATCACTCTCCAATCCTCACGGACTCATTCCTATTCGTCCTCGCTTCCGAACCCTTCGGTATATAGCTAAACACATTCGCATGTATGTTCCCTAGTTCAATTATCATATGTCAACTTGATTTTCTACCTACACTTGCCAAACTCGCTCCCAACTCAACTTCACCAACAACTGTATATTTTTGAGTAAGCCCTTCAATTCAACTTTTATTAGTTAAATCCACTTCAAGGAATGTAAGATCATTGGCTGTGATCGACATGAACTGCAAAGTTCATTTGATTCACGAGATAGAATCCTTTCGGAACCTCTATCTCTTCGGAACTATGCACTTCATTCGCAGACATTCCGAAAGTCATTCGCTTTTACTGTAGGATTTCCATTTGCTTTCCAAAACCACTTTATTACTATTAGGGATGTTTCCGAACACTTTTACTATCCACGACATCTATTGCTATTATTTGGGTTCTGACAGTGTGCCCATTGTTTCGGTCTCTGTCGAAGTCCAAAGGGAGGGCAGGCCGAAGGCATCTCTCAATGTTCCCCACATTCAGGTCTTCGGGGTTGTCCCATAAGTCTCTGTTAGGTCTTTGGTTTGGTTCGGGGCTCGTCTCTCTCTCCCGTGGATCAATCTCTAGTTTTGCCAGAATAGATTTTAATGCTAATTGAATGGCATCAGTCTTCATCTGGTTCGCAGACAACTCCTCTTCCACAGCTCAGAGGCAGTCCTCTGATACATCCATCTCAAGTAGGGAAGGGGAGTTTGTTTGGTGTCCAGAATTGGGTGATCCAATGATAGAGGAGGGGTAGTCAGGTGCAGTGTGTACGTGCAAAGTCGCGTTTTCTGAGTTGCTGTCCTCAATCCCATAGTTACCTATTTTGGCGGATGCAGCCTGACCACCAGTCCTTCTCTGGAGGCTTTTCTACTGTAAGGGCAACCTCCTAGCGCTCACAGATGCCTAGTAGAGGGGAAATCCAAAGATATATATATGCAAGGAAATACAGTAAAGGGAACTCTTACCTAGTAGAGGGGAAATCCAAAGAGAAAAACCTAGGGATCCCCACTACTAGTGAAAAGACTATATACAACTACCTAACGCCCAACCAGGGGTATTCGTATGCGCTGTCAACCCTGCCCGACTTCTATCCCCATAAGGTACTTTGTCCCTGATGAAGGTCAGATGTTGGGCCGGTGTCATCTTTGCTTGATATCTTTACAACCCTTGCTTTGTTAATGAATAGTCACTGGCCATTCATTATCATCTCAAGTGTTCTATTCGACTCAGTGACTATCTCAAAACCGCTAAGTTTGCGCTATCTACCTATCTACAAGTCCGCGTCTCTGCACATAAACTTTAAGTGCTGACATTTTGATCCCACATCAGCGCATCCCCCACGCTAGAATTCATACACCGCTTAGATTATCTTTTAGGCACTTAAAGACCGCCTCAAGTAAACTTGAAGAAAACCTCAAAAACAAGTCAAATAAAATCCAATAAAATATATATAAAATTTCTATTTCATTTCTTATTATCCACCACCCCCATTCCTGCACTTTAAGCACTGTAGCAGAATGTCTCATACTGCAGTCTGGAATTCAACAGGGTCCATGACACTGACACCACTTCCCAAGCTTCAAATATTTATCCTGCTTTACATCCAAGCTGCCGAGCTGATAACTGTTAGTTGATTTGGCGCTGACTCCAACTGAACAAGTAGACCTAATGGAGATTTGTGAAGGCATATGTCATCTTTCTCTTTGTCAACCAGGTGAAGATGGATTTTCATATGATGATCTACTTTCAACATTCATTCAGATGATTTTGGAGTATGGGTTAACACAAGATGATGAGAAACTGGGATATTATGCAGGCAGCATTGTAAGCACAGCTGAAGTGTTTAGAACCTGACCTTTCTTTCTTTGTCCAATCATTCCAATTGAGAGGGTGATTCACCTTCCAAAGGGCATTCACAACAGTCAAGGGACTACTCAGACAGGGAAGTGCCGCCTGCATCCTATACTGGAGGCATGGGCTCGGACTCCTCGTTGCGTAGGCAATCACTACTGTAGTCCAGCATGCCCGACACTCCTGACATACATTGGAACTGCCACAAGTGCCAATGGGCTGGAACCAAGCACAACAATGGAATGCCAAGCTCATCACCGTGTATGACGCTTGCTACACACCATTTACCACCAGATCCAACACCAGTTACTCATACAGATGACAATGGCTACACACCAGTTCATGCCGAGATATGCTCATCCATGAGATATGCTCACCACTATGTGACGCTGACTCGCTATGTCACACGAGGTTGGCTATATGGCAGGTCACAACCACCATTAGTGACACAGACCGGACATCAACTCGTCACAATGTACGAGGTTGATCACACGGTGGCTCACATAGCATTAGTGACACTGGTCACATACCAAGCTTGCCACCACACACAATGTCGGCTGCATGTCAACATGCAAGGCTGTAGCTCAGACCCACTGATTCCTCAATTGTGGGGAAACAGAGTTTCAGAAACACTTGAGTAATCTACATGGTCTCCACAGCCCCCAACAACATCACAGGTTGCTAGAGCTCCTTCAGTTCATCCTACATGCCGAGTTGCCACTGCTTGCTACCACACGCGAGGTAAACTCACACAAACACCTCTACCACATCCCATTGTATTGCCGCTGCAGCAACTGCCGCCATATGCACCAACACCTCAAGTAGTGTCACTGCCACCAATGGCTCCTCCACACACACTCACACTTGTATCATCCATGACATGCGTGCATTCAACTTTCAAGTTCTCGTGCATATCTGCACGCACACCCGGTCCATCACAGCCAGTTCATGAGTCTCTAATCACTTAATTCAAATGGTCCATGAGTTAAAAAACTATCTATTCTACAATTTGCATCAAATTTGTGAGCTTCTGGACCAGAATGATATAGACTGGCTTCGAGAGTGTGTATATCTTTTATTATACTCCTCCTGTGGTGTTGATCAATATCTACTACCTATGTCGGTCATTAACTTGAATCATTACCAGCATGGTGTATAGCACTGCGTAGGGGGGCCAAGGCGTCCTGAGAGTACCTATGGAAACGCGCACACAAATGTAATAATTTGAACGGCAAAGAAGATCCCAAATCACTGGAAATGCATATGAGCTACGACCTAATAAACTTTAAAGGTGAGACTGTGTTAGAGTATGTGAATCCTTCAGTCACGTACTCAGGTGAGACTTAAGAAGAAGAAAAGACTTCAATGGCAGACCTCATAAATATGGGGTGCTCCTACTCACCAACAGGCGGCGTGACCCGTATTCTTGCTTCGGGAATCAGATCTATACCTCTGAGCCCTGACATTCTCCCAAATCAGCCTTGATTGTCTGCCTAGGCCGCCTGATGAACCGAGGACTTAATCAGGCCTGTTTTCTGACATGACGGTCGAAGGCCTCATTGTGAGCTGCAGATAAACTGCTTTCAGTTGGTGTGATTCATTGTACGCGTTGCCCTTCGTATATTGAGCTTCGCTTTCACGCGCTAACTCTACCCTACTGTAAACCCAACCCAATCCTATGCATGTACCTGGCTCCATCAGCTGACATTAGCCTATGAACTCGCTGAACAGTTAGGAATATGCGGAATACGCTAAACATTCTTGGGGATATGTCGAGCGCTAAGCCATGTTACCCCGGATGGAAGATCACGGCACAGCCTCCAAAGGGAATGCACCTTTTGTGCAGGGGCGGCAGGTCGCGTCGACTACACCAGTGAGGATGACCAGAGGCTAGTTACCGTACACCGGACCCTCAGGCACTGAGAAAATCAAGCCCGGATTTGCAGGCTCTAAAGGAGTGTAAAGCCTCATGTCTTCTGTAACTTACTCTCTTCCCACCTCCCGCTGTGTTCACAATGCTCGCATCCATCGATCAAGTCGCTAATAAGAGTTTTGACTTTGTCGTCGCCGGTGAGTAGTTCTCGTGTCCGTATTGCCTCACGCTATTGTCTCAACCTTTTTGTTTCAGGTGGAGGGGTATGTCCTCCTCAACTCCATCAATTCTAACGTTTATTCTCCACAGACCGCGGGGATCGTTCTAGCAGTGCGCCTCTCCGAAGACCCGTCTCTCTCTGTCCTCGTCCTCGAAGCCGGCCCTGCAAATCTTCAGGACCCAGCTTTATGTATGCCTGCACCCTCCTCTTCGCCTTTCATCATTACATCTAGACGCACAGTGGCCCCCGCTGCCTTTGGCATCCATTTCGGAAATCCGCAGTATGACTGGGACTACCACACCGTATGCCCTTTTCACTATACATTGTAGTCACGCACGTACACCATACATTCAGGTCCCCCAAGAGAACTGTGGAGGGAGGCCTGTTTCTTGGCCACGGTATGTGTCCCTTCTTCGCACTGTATTCTGCGTCGCCAACCCCCAAAGACAGCGGCAAGGGCATTGGCGGATCCTCTAGCATAAACTATTTTCAGTATCTTCACCCGCCCAAGTTTGATATTGACGGTAACATCTATTTACTCTAAACTTCCAGCCTCGTTCGCGTTTTTGCTCAGATCCTTCACAGCCTTCGAGAAGCTGGGAAACCCCGGCTGGAACTGGGAACTGCTCAAAAAGTACTACAACAAGTCCGAGCAGTTCATTGAACCCGAAGTCAAGACTGAAACCATGAGCTACGACCTCAAGGCGCATGGAACTAACGGCAAGCGACGAGCATATAAAACAGAGATCTATCGGTGCTGACTAGTACTTTACAGGGCCTCTCATTGTGGCTTATCCCGTCACGCCGTCCAACTTTGAAAAACCATACCATCAGGTGCGCACAGTAACTCTGTGTCTGACGTCAATGAATTGAACAGTGTTTCCAGGCACTGAAAAGCCTCGGAGTCAGCCTCGCGAAGGAACCTGTATGCTTATCATTCTTTGCATGTACAAAAATTTAACTGACGACATATCCAGCTTTCCGGAGATGTGAGCCCCGACACATCAAATGGTTCTTTTATTAATATATGTACGCTCAGACTACTGGAACCTGGCTAGCCCCAGTCACAATCAACCCAAAGACCCATGTTCGGTCATACGCTGCCAACGTCCGCCGCCCTCAGTATCCGCTCTTTCACTTGAAAATAAATACTCACAAGCCTTTTTTTCAGACGTACTATGAACCAAATGCGTCGCGCAGCAACCTCACCGTCCTCCCTTCCGCGCACGTTACCAAGCTCATCTTGAAGAAGGGAACAGGTGGTGACGTAACAGCTACGGGTGTGAATTTCGTACACGACGGGAAAACGTACCAGACTTACGTGTCAAAAGAAGTTATCTTGTCCGCAGGGTGCGCAGGCATGACGCAAAACTGAGAGACCACGCAATGCTGACAATACCTCCCTACAGCGCAATAATCTCTCCTCAGGTTTGTCCCGTCATATAACCAACCCTCTCTTTGGACGTATTCGAACATCAACTAGATCCTTGAGCTATCCGGAATTGGCCACAAAGATATCCTTCAAGAAGTCGGTATAGAAGTAAATATTGACCTTCCTGGTGTCGGGAATAACGTACAAGAACATGTCTACTGTTCAGTGACCCACCGTACGTCCGACTTCATTACTGCATCCAATTACTTCTGAGTGGATATTTTTACTTCCCAGAGGTGCGGGAGGATAAACAGGACGACTATCTCACGTTTGACTGTTTGCATAACTCCGAAGAAGTTAAAAAACAGCAGAAACTGTTGTTAGTTGCGGTCCCCCAACGTGTCTCAGATATTTTTGTTTTTCTTACGATTCCGCAGCTTAACAACAGGAACAGGTGTATTCGGCATGTCGGTTAATTGTATGACCTTCATGCCGCTTGCAGCGATCTCCCCAGAGGCGCAGTCTCTGCAAGCGAATCTCAGAAAGTCAATTCAAGCTGGTATCGCTGCCAATAAATACTCTCCCGCACTACAAAAGCAGCTCAAAATACAGCTCGAGAAGATTGATGCTGGAGTACCTGGCTGCGAAGCTATGCTCATACAAGCATACAGTGCGCAGCCCAGTAAGCTTTCAGTGTCCACTTTTCCTTGTCCTTTCAACGTGCTTACGGGATTTTTCTTCTGCCAAGTGGCACCGGAACCCAACAAGAAATACATCACCATGAACTGTTTGCTCAACCACCCGTTCTCACGGGGAACCATTGTGAGAGCTGAACACGTCCACTTTGTTATGTGTATGTTCCTCATAACCTTTGGGGTAGCACATCAAATCAACCAATCCCCTAGAACAACCTGAAATTGACCCCCATTACTTTGAGGAGGAGTATGGTGCGTGCCCGTACGTTCCCGTCTGAATGATCATTGACGCACAATTCCATTTTAAAAGACTTCAAGTCATTCATGGAGCTCTTAAAATTCAATCGTCGGGTGGTGCAACAAGAGCCTCTGAAGAGCATTTTGACAGGTGAGTTTGTCCATCCTCCTATTACAGGAATATCAGGAGGGAAACCTCGAGACTGAGTACTGAGCGTCCAATCCTCAGAAACCGAAGCCTATCCTGGCCCCGAAGTAGAGACTGACGAACAGATCGCAGGTGTGTGTATGTGGATATGGATAATGATATTTATCATCTACACCGAGTTGTGACTTTCTCATTCTGACGTTCACAGAATACATCAAAGCGAAGTTCAGCACATCGTACCGTTCGTTTTCTTTATCCGTCGGGGTGGATGAGCAAAACGACTGATAGAACGACCCATCCAGACACTGTCGGATCTTGTTCCATGCTACCTCGGGAGGATGGTGGTGTAGTCGACACCAAATTAAAGGTATGTCCGAAAAAAACTATTTGACCTGACTCTCTACATTTCGCTTACGCCAACACCGATACTGTCCCAGGTCTACAACACTACCAACATCCGCGTCGTAGACATCTCCATCATCCCCCTGCATATCGGTGCCCACCCACAATGTACGTAGCTTATACAGGTTCTTGCAATGCGCCTGACTCATTCATTGTGTTTTTCTTTCTTGTTAGCCACGGCGTACGCCCTTGCAGAAATAGGTGAGAACATCACCCTGGCTTTCTTCACCATCCATTGATGGGAGGTTTTTTTCTCAGGCGCGGACATCATCAAAGGAACGCTCTGATTCACAGGGTTTGGCAGGTCTAAGAGCTTGGCTTGAAGTCTTTGAGTCGTGAGCTCAGCAGAACCCGGGTTCAAGGAAATCAATGGTCGATAGTTTGCCTACAAAGTAGCTACTTATGGTCGTCGTCACGAGGAATATCGTCGGGTCTAAACTCAGAAGAACGTTTCTGGAACCAATAATATTTATAAGAACTGATTTCTGTGCCTCGTAAGAACTCAGTTGTATTTAATATATCGGAATATATCCAGGGGGGGGTTGATGAAGATAAAATGACATGGTAATATGAAAAATGCCTGGGAGGTGTGGGGCGAGCAATCTCTGTTTCCACTTGAGTAAGGGGGGGAAGCTAGTCATCGCATGAATAGAGTCGGTCTGTGCGTGTGGGAAATGAATACCAACTTTGTTATGGATGAAATCAACTCAGTTTTGGCTTGAAGTTTATCAAATCTCATTGGTCCTGGTAGTGGGCTTGACTAATGGAATAAAGAAAATGATATAAATAAATTGAAAGAGATTAAAACATGAATCTTTGATGTGTGTGTTGGGAGGGACGCTTGTCTTCTTCCTCAAAATATTTCCAACAAAACAGAAATCTAAGATTTTCAAAAAGTCTTCTCAGGATTACAATGTTTTATCGGTTGTCCCTGATGACCTCTGGAAATCTCCGGAATACCCTAGCCAAACATCAAGTTTGTAAAGGGCTTTGCAGTTGGGATTGAACCATTTTTGAAGAATTTTCTTAGAATGTTCCTGATAACATGAAGGCGACCAGCGCTGGGAACCGCTTACGGTTGATGCACCTTGGACGCACTCTTGGAAGTTGAATTTTGATGTACACCGCCTCCTGGATGGGTTTAAATAGTAGAAGCTTGAATGACAGATAGATAGCGGCGGAGTTGCGTGAAGTCTGTCCAAAATACCATGGTCCAGACGATGCAGGAAATCACAAAAGTATTTACACCCCAGACATATAAAGCAAAATGCCAATTACCAGAGCGTGAGTGAACACACGATAAGTCACTCCATCGAAACCTACAAACTTGCAGGTCTTTGCTTATTTCAATATGCATGCAGATGCAACTCTGATAAAGTAGTACTTCCCCATTAGTTTCTTCGAGTAGCTCTAGATTAACGTAGCTTACCTCCCAGTAAAAATTACATATATACAAATTTGAATCTGGTCCATCATTGTCATAAGGCGATGCCTTCCCTATCATCCTAGTCGCACTTAGCTGGTCCTCCAATTCCAACATCAGCCACAGCGATAATAATCTCCAGAAAAATGAGCATGAAACGGTCCACAGCTAATCCTATGAATTTCCCCGGTCACATCTCTCATCTGTTTCTGCATCGACCGCTTCCTTTATAAGAGAAATTGTGTTCTCCACACTCCGTTTTCTGGTACTAGGACTCGTCTTGGTCGTCCCAAGGCTTTGCTGGCGCGTATGGCCGCGTTTAAATGCACCGGCGGGAGGCATTGGGTCCAAGACATCAGACGACGAGTTGAGTGCCGAAACTGAATCTGAGGTTACAGGTAAATGTCCAGAAGTGGACCCATTTGATTTTTCGTCGGGTACGACAGGAGTCTGGACGCCATTTGGAGGTGTGCCAGAGTTCGAATAAAAGGGTTTGGCTTCCTCTGAATCTGGATCGATGAGTTCTGGAGGTAAACGTTCATTCTCCATGTCGGACTTTCGCCTGTTGCATCAAATTAACAGCTTGTCAACTTCACAAAATTTATAGACATACGCATCGTCGAAGCTTGTAATAAATTGTCGAATACCTTCAGCACCTGTCGCAAGCGCCCCGTACGGGAGCTTGGGTGAACCCGTGATGCTCTTCAGTTCAGACACTCTCTCAGACTCTTCCCTGAAGGTAGAGGAAAATGATACATCAGTAGAAAATCATTGATAATATACAACAACAAACCGTAAAAGCGCAAACACCCTGGAGACACGTCCAACAGCTCTGATTTTATTCCGAATGATTTTTCGACGTTCGGAAGCATGGGCTAAGGCTGTTGTTGGAGACATAGGCGGTAATAATGCACTCTCTGTCTCAGCTTCCTCCAGCTCTTCCTTTGTGCAACAGTTGAGAACCGCAACTAACATGTCAGTGACTATATATAATACGCCAATCATCAGAGCTATACAAGACGCGTGGATTCCATCACTTACTCTTTTCTCCGACGAATGGTAAGCTCCAGGTAAAGACATCCATAAAATTTGGGAGCCAATATGGATGTGGTGTAGCGTTATACTGCCGGATGTTCATGACATTACCTTCATATCTGAACACCGCTGCCTTGTTGTTGTAAACATCGAGATAATTGGGTGCTGAGAAGATAGTCATCACTGCTGGAAATCCAGTGGTCGTCGTTTTACGGTAACAACGATATCTGGGTCCGACCAGCCATGTCAATATAGCATATGGGACGCAAGAGAGTGAGTGTTACCCAGCGTCTTGAGCCTCGTGGGCTCGTATAATGGACAGCAAGTTGTTTCTCTCCAAAAACTGGCATGCTGCTAGATAACTGTATGCATAGCAAGGTCAGGGTGCAAGTTATGCAGTAAAAGTTTTAAACTACGACGTACGTGAAGAAAAAGGAGCATCCCCGAACGTGATTAGAAACAAAGGTATTCTGCGTCTTCTCATGTCCAAAGTCTTCAATGGGGTCGGACCACAGAATATCGCACATCAGACCCTTTGTCGGAGGCTCACGGAAACGATCAATCTAAAGACAAGTTCGTTCCCCAATGCGCCGATAAACCAATGCAGGAGGGACCCACAATTCGCAAATCATCCATAGTTTGCAGCTCAGGGGAGAGTCCGCCGTGGATACAAAGGAATTGCTTGTTCAGGACAGCAGCAAGCGGAAGAGCGCAAAATGACTCCATACAAGCATTGTAAACTTCATCAGTATACTTATGTTTGCATTCCAGTTTGAATGTAAAAAAGTCCGTCAGGTGTCGACATTCATGATTCCCTCGCAGGAGATATATGCTATTCGGATGCCAGATCTTTAGCGACCAAAGATAAAGCACACACTTCATATATATGAGTCAGTAATGTGAACCGATAAAGGCGACAGACGATTAGACATAGCGTACCTCGATGCTGAAATAACCCCGGTCGACGTAATCGCCCAAAAAAAGATACGAGGTGTTAGAGGGATCGCCACCGATCTCAAATAGTTTCAAGAGATCATACTGTCAGTGTTAGACCACATCCAAATTAGTCCCCGGGATGTTGTATCCACAAGAAAGTGAAAACACTGACATATTGGCCATGAATATCCCCACACACTGCCGAGCAGAATCAGACAGTACCACGTATGAGAAATAATAATAGTAATAGTAAGCGAATACGAACATGTGATGGGTGCGCTGACGTCCAGGACATTTGGCTCTTTCTTGAGAACCTCGGTCGCTTTCCCAATGATATACAAAGCTTGTTCCACTGTAACTCGCCCCTCGTGATAGAAATGTTTCTTGAGAAACGCAAGGTTAGGCTTGGAGGGGTCCTCTGTGGAGAAAAATTCAGCGTCGGTTGGGACCCGTGTTGCTGGTGCTTGCGTCTATGAAGCGGGGGACGCCACCGTTCCGAATTTACATTACAGTTCCATGTGTACGAGAGGGCATCGATGCAGGGTAACGCAAGGGCATATCCCGATGAGTGAAGAGTATGAAAGACCCTGATACCGATAAAAAAAGACGCACGTCTTTCACGAATCGCTCATGGGTAGATACTACGGATCCATCCGCAAGGTGATGTTGGGAAAAATCGATCTCTGGTACAGGTGCTTTATGTTGTATCTGGGACAAGGCTTTCTCAAGTTGGGACTGCATGCGAAGACTACTAACGGATCGTGGTCAGAGGCAACTTGCGATGGTGCACAGGACGAAATACCGCCACTGCCAAGCGTCACATGTCACTTTGGCGATCCCCATTATGGACTTCCGTCATTACTTAAAACAACTGTATTACAAAGGAAATAATTGCATTACTTAAGCCAATTACAAGGGAGCTAATTACAACGGAACTAGTGTATTTCTCACGACCCTTCACAACACAGGACAGCAAAATCATACTTATACCTGAAGAACAAGGGTGACGTCAGTAATCATACGAAAACGATGAATTGGGACCTCAGGGGACAGTGCCCAAGTGTTTCCTCTCATTGAGAGTAGGACATATGCTTGTATTAAAAAACATCATAGGAAACAGAATACGAGAAGATGATCACCTTTGTTATAAGGAGTATTGACGCAGGTGCTGACCTCTGCGGTATCAATAAAGATGTCAGTAGAAAAGTAAGAAAAGAAGGACATGTATCCTTCGGGGGTAGTGAATGCTGTTGACGAGGCTCCTACCAAATTATGGTCACTCATGCATGGACGTCTTAACCACTATTGTTGCATTTACCACGATGTTATAAAAATACACCTAAGAGTCGCCAGCAAGTCAGTCCACATAAACTTCGGAGGATGAATATAAAGCTCCGTTGGTAGTGCATGTGAGGAATGGCTCATCCGAAGATCAAAGATCCCAGCGTCACCCCAACTCGTTTATGAAAGTATCTTCATTGCAATTTACGTCAGGAGAAGAACTTACAAGTTACTCTTTAAACTCGGGCGTGACCTGTTCGGATTTAGCTGCGGCGGGAGAAGAACGATGGTCTGAAATAATTATGTGAATGAGTTCAAGGAACAACCAGAAGTCAGAATCGCAAAGAGGAATGTAATATTTGATCAGAAAGCCGATGGTTTCATATTCCTCCATCTCCCGAATTGCATCCAAGAACAGTCCTACAAAACGTAGAACTGCATGGATGAAAAAAAAAAACAAGACGGTCGATGGATTTATTCAACGAATGGATTGACTACGTTTTCGTCTTCAACATAACAGAAAGAAAAGCTCTCACGCGTACCTTAGATCTGTAAATCCAAAACTGCCAAGTGACCCACACCCTCACGACTGCTAGTATAACACCTCATGCGTAGAACGTGTACGACGAGAGCACCTATACGAAGTAGGTAAGTATGACTCCGTGAGAAATGAGAGCCGCAGAGGATTAAAAAGAGAATCAGAAAATTGTTTTGGTATTTTGAAGTATCCACAAGGCCTGCTTGCCATTCGGAAGCAGAACTGATTGTAGGATCATCACAATGCGCAAGCGCGACTAAACATTGTGTGCGAAGAAAACTCACCATGCCTATGTGAAACCGTGCCTCGAGTGCCAACGCTGTTAGAAGTTAAAGAAAACTTTCCAGAATTGGCGCCTACTTATGTACGGTCCGGCGGACTTTCAAATGTGCTTGAGGAGAGGCACTTTGTTCACCATCGCAACTTTCTTCGTGTGGTCCTGAAAAAATGGGATTAAAGAGTTAGAGCATGGATTCCTTCTCAAACAATGATGTGTCTATTTACAAATGTGAATGTAAGTACTTTTTCCCTCTCGAATAATAATATTCTTCATATAATAGGTCTGTTTTGAGCACTCCAAGTGCTACTAATGTTTTACAAATGATCTTATCCTCTTCCATATTATAAAAAACGGGAGGTCAATTCAGATACACCTAAGCATACTGTTGTAGATGTACTAATGCATGAAACGTTCCACTATAACTACGTGGTCATTCAAGCCCAACTTATTTCAATCTTATACATCCCCTCCACACCTGCATATGTGATGCTTACGACTTGCGTCCCTTGCAGGTTTCACCACTTACTAGCAGCCACTTGATTCCGTCCCTATTTTTAATTCTTGTCTCTTCGTTCCTCCAAGCCATATCTCAGTAATTTCCCGCATGGGCTCGTACTGCTATGAACCATATATAGTTTGGCCATAATACCTCAAGCGTCATTTTGATCCGCTTGGTTCCATTCCTAGAGTAATACTCCCTGAGTTTTATCCTTCAAGATTTGGATTTTGCGATAAATACCTCGATTTTGGTGTAAACTGAGGTCTATTTGGACTTCTTGCACTGCTCGTGGAGCAGCGAGTTCTTTGTATATGATGGTGTATATGCTCCAGCTTCCCCAGGTATTATTATCTCCGTGCTATCCTCTCCCCGACAGGTATCGTGCAACATGTATGGCGTGTAGGCTATGTATGGAGATGTGCCAGTGCCTCACGCATACATACCTGTAAACCAAAAAGATTTTCAATTTCCACTTGTCACTACCGTACCGCCCCCGTTTGGCATTTGCGATGCAGTAGTATGTGCTGTACTCGACAACCTAAAAAACATTCTCGCAAGGAGCCTTCCATTGCCTGGCTTCGCGTGCGCGGTTCCAGTTTACTTGGATCAATTCCCTATGTTCACGATGAATATCATTCTCTGCGTCTGGCACGCGGCGATAGTTGGCATTCTTCATGGCTATGATACCGCCAGACCTTTGAAGGAACTGGCAGGTTCAACGCTATAGATGCGACGGAATTCAGTTGACGGGTAACGGAGGTTTAAGGATGCTAGAACCCTTGATCGCTAATTAGTTTTGCGATCTTAAGAAGTGAATATCCGCCTTCGGAGACCGAGATTGGCCGTTTAACTATGTTGCCTTTTTCGAGTTTGAGCCGCTGTTAGCATTCTAAACCTGTCCGTCGGGCACAAACGACTAGCCGTTCCGGGAGTGAATGCTGTGAACTGGTTGGTACAACCGGGATGCTCGGCGCAGCGTTTGATCCTCGGAGAGATATGAAGAGAGCAGAGGCTAATGTTCGTCTCGTATTTTTTTTTACTCGTTTCAGATATATCAAGAATCCACCGATGTCGATTAGCACTTTGCGTCGCCCGAAACTTGTGCGCGCGCGCTATGTGTCTGGCGGGGCGGGTTGCTTTAGGAGCGATTATTGTACAATTATTACAGGAGTGCGCAGCGCATCGCAGCTTTGTGATGCTCGAACAGATTTGAAAGAACAGAAAGAACAGAAGGTATAAAATTAATCCGATGGCTTCACAACGTCCTATTTAGTGATTAGGAAGATGATTTTGTGTAATTAATTATAGTGATGAGTACTCGTCAAAGATACATAACAGTTAAAGGCAGGCAATCCCAAGATTTGCTTTGCGAAATATTGTACATGTCTTGACCAGCACCACCTTGCGCAATCAACCCGATAATCGCAAGTTATCGGTCGTACTTCCAAGGAGGTGAAACCAACTGGAGCTCCACAAGCTATGCATAGAGCGGCAATATTGCGGTTCAAGGGTCGGTCTGATTTTAATGATATCATCAATTCTGACACAAGACTCGCAAGGTTACTAATTAATCTCTCAATTTGAAAGATATTGATGTATATATTATCGACATTGTGTCTGTTTGATGACACACTAGGATCAGAAAAACCAGCAGTCATCATTCCCGTAGGGCGGTGAATACTGAGGTGAGCGTTACAATCATTCCAATTATAGAAAGGTTGGGACTAGAAACCCATAGCTTGGCAGTGCGCCTGTCGATGGCTCGCTCTCGAAGCAGCAATTTGCAGCCTTGAATAACGTCTTGTCGGAGCGTCAAAGGTGTCTGGCCAGAGCCTCAGGTGGATACCTTTATTCTGAACTGACAGAAAAGATTTCTCATGATGACAAGCGTGCCGATGCACACTGGTATGGGGCTCGACTTTTTGTATCATCGGGTATGTTCAAGCGAAATTATTATTAGTTTGGCGAGCGAGCACATGCGCCAGCGCGCCTACCCTAGGGCTCTAGAAGGCCCATGTGACAGACAACCAACTTCCAAGCTCCAAACTCCAAGTTCCAAGCTCCAAAGATGCTTGATCACCCTAGCAGACGCTGGCGTTTCCCCGGCCTTTCACAGCCACGACCCGCTCACAAGTCGGATGCTGTTGTGGTGCTGCTATTTGAAAGTTCCTCTTTGGGGAAGAGCTCCCCCCCTCCCCTCCACTGATGGGCACGCTTTGTTGTGATTCAACTCCCCATTGTTCCCCTCCCTGCTTCTCCACACACGTGTGCAGTTCATGGTACTATTGTAGCCGAAAGCTGTCACGCAGATGCTTCCATAGTCGAAGAACCAGAACGGTGCCATGGTCGCCGTGCCTCTTATACAATAGACCCGGAAGGTTGTAAGCGCAAGGCACTCATCGTAACAGAAGCTTGATGCAAAAATATGAAGTGTATAACAAAACATGACTGTTACCCTAAAGGGTACTAGCTGTTCGTGAGAAGTGCTACGGCACGATGAATGTGGAGAAGCTCCCTCTCGATTTGAGAAACAACTTGACTCAAGTACGACATGCTAGTGTGGCTTCAATTCCGATGGTCGGCTGTACGCTCCTTGCATGAGACGAGGAAGGCTTCTTCCAGGATGACAAAATACGTTCACGGCATATGGCAGCATCTGACCAACAAGGTGAATTCTTCACGGTGCTTAATCTGAGGGCGGAGTTTTGAATTTTCAAAGACAAAATCTGTGTGGAGTTGAGTCGTTAAAGTGACCTGACACTCACCATCAATATGGGTATTAAGAACTGCTCCTACTGAATGGAATAAATATCATTTTTATATTTCAAAATTCAGCGCTAAACGTGACTGCCGGGGTCACGCTGGCAATTCTTTCATATTTGCTTCTTGCTTCGTCGACTTGCTACCGCTGTAGAATGACAAGTCACCGGAAATCTGTCAAAAATTGGACCCCAGACCTCCAAGTGAAACTGAGAGCTCAATTTCCAGCTGGCTGTTTAAACGCGCATCTGTCTCTTCCTCTTTACCCGAGTGTTTGGCAACTCAACGGGCCCTCGGCGGAGATCAAGGGCGTTGTAGATGATTACATTGCCATACAGACAATTTAGCCAATGGCCACTTTCGCTTTTCATCATTGGGTCCAAGCTTGACCCCTGGTACACACCATCGTGACGTTATGCTCCTTTTTCGCCGCTCCTAGACCGGAAAACGCCAAGCCCCAGCTATGGCTGTTTAGTATAAAATAACCAGAGCAGGGTGCATTTTGCTCCTCGTGCGTTTCACTGAGCGTGAGTACTTACCTGCTCCTATTTGCCTTTCACATGTTCTGAACCTTTACTTCAGGCCCTCATTTACCACCCATGATGTTCTCTCGCAGCTTCTTCCCGCTGTTGGGGTCTTTGCTGATCGCCAAGGTCGTTGCCCAAAACACGACTTGTGATGCTTTGGCCCCACCTACCAATATCACTTTCCCCGTGTATGCTTTCCCTCAACCCTTTCTCCCGTTCCTTGCGCCCCCTGGTACCCAAGCCTTCGACGACAATAGCAATGCCATAACATACAATGGCAACTGGAAGAGTGTCGTCAACCCTAATGCTGTCAATTCCACGTTACACACTACCAATGATCCCGCGGCGTCGCTCTCTTTCACGTTCACTGGAACTGGCATCGAATGGTTTGGCACCACTGGCCCTGATCACGGTGAAGCAAAGGTGCGTGTATTATAGAAAGGAAGGCTAGCTATCATCTTTGACATTCACCTTGGCAGGTCACTTTGAATAGCACACCTCCTGTCAAAATCGAAGTGGACTCGTCGTCCGCCGTTGTCAATGACCAGCAGAGGATCTTTAGTAGCTTGGCGCTGCCATTCAACACCTACACTCTTACGATCCATAACACCAAAGCTGGACACGTTATAGATGTTGACGCATTTGTCGTGACTCTCCAAGACATTTTGGCTCCCTCACGCATCGACCACTCTGGCGGCTGGAGCCTGATCCAGAGGGGCCTGACTGGTGTCTCGGCCATGCAGATCACGGTCATCTCTCCAAGTCACGCGATCATCTTTGAAAAGGTCGAGCACAACTATGCGAGCATCAATGGTCACCCGGCATGGGGTGTGTTGTACAATCTCGACACGGACGAGACCCAACCGTTCCTCTTGGAGTCCAATTCTTTCTGTGCATCCGGGTCGTTCTTGTCCAACGGAACGCTCCTCAGCATCGGTGGTAACCCTGCCGCTGTTATTAACAGTTCGGATAATGCATACCACGATGTGAATGGCCTGCAGAGTATTCGTATCGTCGAGCCTTGCCTTAGCCCGAATGTTGAAGAATGCAAAGTTTTGGACATGGTGGACGCATCGCCCATCGAGCGTTGGTACCCTACAGTTCTGCGCATCACGGATGGATCTGCGCTCATTCTTGGTGGCGGCACTGCGAACGTCTTCATGAACAACATCACAATCAACCAACCTTCTGTCTCATTCTTTCCCTCACTGCCCACCAGCCCCATAAAATTCGACGTCCCTTTCTTCAACCGCACACTCAATGCCAATCTCTTTGTTCACGCATTTTCCCTCCCGAACAAGCGTGCCTTCGTCATCTCCAACACAGAGTCACTTTTCTTTAACTGGGGCGCCTCTCCTCCGCACGAGGAGTCGACGATTTATAACCTTCCCGAAGGCATCCGCGTCACGTACCCCATGACTGGGACAGCGATGCTCCTCCCGCTTTCATCGCAGGATAACTACACTTCCCGCATCCTCGTGTGTGGTGGCTCCGATATGTTCGACCAGTTGTGCAACTGGCAGTACTCAGCGCAGCACCCCGCTTCCGGCCAGTGTTCCCGTATCGAGATCAAGCGCGATGGCACCACAGACGGGTGGAAGCTAGATGACACGATGCCGGACGGCGCACGTGTCATGCCCGACGGAGTGTTACTTCCCACGGGTGATGTTGTCATCGTGAACGGCGCGCGTACTGGATTCGCCGGATTTTCCAGTGTCATTGATCCCGTTGGACTGAGTAATGCGGATCACCCCGCGCTCTCGCCGGTCTTGTACTCACCAGACAAGGCCCCAGGGAAGCGGTTCACGCCGTTGACGGTACTCAGCGATATTCCGCGAATGTATCATTCAGTGGCGACGTTGACGCCGAATGGAAGTATTATGATCGCCGGAAGTAACCCGAATCCGGACAGGAGATTGGTGAAGTACCCAGCGGAGTATAGGGTGGAGTGGTTGAGTCCGCCGTATATGTCGGTCGAACGTCCAACGTATTCAGGCTTGGGTGCAATCACCGGGTATGGGAAGAAATTTACGCTTGAAGTTGATATTCCAAAGTCCCTGGATTCGTCTAAGATTAAAGGTACGCAAATGATGTTGGTGGCACTTGATCTCCCGAGTTTGATATTAATGAGCGGTTCCTTCTCCTTTCAGTATCCCTTATGGATCTTGGATTCGTTACACACTCGATGCACGCCAACTCTCGTCTCGTCTATCTCGAAAGCAGCTTGTATGGCTCGAAACTGACCATCATGGGGCCACCTGATGCAGGCGTTTATCCCCCGGGCCCGGGATATATCTTTGTGGTTGTGGATGGCGTTCCGAGCAAGGCGGATATCACTCTTATTGGGGATGGAAAGGCGCCTCTTCCGCATTGATTGATGGAAATTTTAAAAATAAAATAAAAAAGTCTTGTAGTGACAATGATGCATAATATGAATTTGTTCATCTATTAAACCTGTCTCTTTGTTTCTATGGTTGTGCTGAAGGTTAGGTGTGCCATAATGGTGGGCTGCCTTTGGCTTGAAATTAAAGATTTTAAATCTCCCGAATATGAATATTGTATAGAAGATCAGAGTCTACGGAAATTATCTATGGATGGTTATACGGAGTCTTCCGGCACTCGCTAGCTTTGGAGAGATAGTTTACAACTATAACAGCAACAGGGCACAATAACGGATGTGATTTTTGAGGGAATCGTTATAAATTGACATTTTGAACGAAACTCCTGGGGGAGAGAGGGGCCCAAGGCCCGCACTGTTATGAGTCATGTAAAAAGGATTTCAAAGAGTGACAGGCACGTCAAAGTTTTACGATTGACCATATGCCCGTTAGTAATCCCCCGGCGGTCACTAACAACCCAACCAACTTTTTTTGATTGACACAAATCGAGATGGAAATAGGCAGCGAAGCATATCCGGAGCCTACTTTACCGTAGTGTTGCTCGAAACTCCATGTCTGGAATTTCTCACGCCTAATACGAGACGGGTGGTGTTTGGGGGGTGTGGGGGGGGGGGATGAAATTGTCGAAGGATTGTTTTGGTCAACCGGATCGCCTTATGGATCCCCGGGAAATTTCGACAGGAAGACATAGAAAATCATCTGGAAATGAATCAAGTCTATAAAGATTGGGCAGGAAGTCTCGATAGACTCTTTTTTTTTTTTTCTGTTTTTCTTCATTTCTAGGTCACTCGATAGGGACGTCGATCATATCCTCCCTTGTTCTGATTCACAAGCTGAATGATGTTCGTTTGGTGTTAACATCTTGTTCAACCACTGACATATGTATGTACCCATAGGAACATTATTGGAGTCTAGACAGCGATCTCAGTTGTTGTAAGTAATGGACTGATAGTATAAATACCTAGACAGCAATCTAAAATATATACATGAGTATGTAGTAGGAGATAATAATGTGGTCTCACCTCAGTCGCTGTAAGTAACAGACTGAGGGAATGAGAATGAAATGTCAAGGTAATATATACTACATGGATTGTGGCCACGCAGTTGGTGGATGTGTGGCGGTGCAGTCAGCGCCATCAGTGGATGTACAACCAAGGGAATTCTCTGTTAAGGTTTTGATATTCAGCCCAAATATCTCTTCCTCTTACCTATGGAGTTTGAATTTACCGCTATGTTTTGCAGTTGTGTGACTCTGTGACCTCAGCTCTTTTCCAAGAGACTGAGGTATGAGTTCAAGCTTATTTCCACATTCTATGCAATTGTTAACTCTTCTTGTAGATAGTCTTTTAGGTAGTTAGCTATTTCTAATTGAGCTCTTTTCCAAGAGGCAGTCAGAATCTGTTCCAAGCCTGATACCTAAGCCTTCAGACCCTTGGGCCCAAATCCCTGATCATCCTCAAACTTGTTTCACATCTATTTCTATCTCATGTTTGATCTTTCCTTCTGTAGCTTATGACTGTCACGATCACGGTTTACGATTTGTTCCTCCGTCCGAACCGTCCGAACCATCCGAACCGTCCGAACCATCCGAACCGTCCGAACCATCCGAACCGTCCGAACCATCCGAACCGTCCGAACCATCCGAACACCACA
>QMFG01005058.1:0-11061 GCA_003314545.1 Ramaria sp. MG151 | reverse complement strand
CCTGAGGAATCCAGCATATATTGCCTTCCCCTCCTATCTGGCAGTTAAGCGCCCGTCCAGATATCTCAGGAGTAGCATATATGCGCGTGTAGTTAATTCCACAACATGACAATGGGCAAAGTACAATACCAGAGCTTCAAGTGTGAGATGAACCTTACTTGGCTTGTGGTTGATGGTCAAACGTGAATGGGTCAGTGGCATAAAAAAATATTGAATATTGGAGTTTTTTTTTAAAAAGATTACTGGCATGTCAGAATTCAATTATCAAGGATAAAGTCATAGATGAATGAAATGTTAGTAGTATTGTTTGGAAATGTTCCTAATAGTAATAGAAGGATATTTGAAAGTGAATAGAAATCCAACAGTAAAAGCGACTGGCTTTCGGAACGTTTGCGAAAAGGTACATAGTTCTAGAGAGATAGATATTCTGAAAGGATTCTATCTCATAGATTGAATGAACTTTGCAATTCATATTGATCACAGCCAAGGATCTCACATTCTTTCAAAGTGTGTCTAAACTAATCTAAGTGAAGTTAGAGTACTCACTCAAATATAAACTTGATGAGAAGTTGTTGTTCAAGGTAGTTTACGATGATTTAGCAAGTTGGAGTAGAACAATCAAATAGAAGTACAATAATTGAACTAGGGAATATACATGCGAATGTGCTAGCTATATACCAAATGGTTTGGAAGAGAGAGCGAATGGGAAAGAGTCCATGAGGATCAGAAAGTAGCTAAGGTACATGTATACTAATTAAAGGCCATAGAAAACAAAGAACAAGGGTGGAAGGAAAATTGTGAATGAAGAAAAGGATGGACAGACTAACAGCAACTCCTGAAACATGTTTCTGAATTGTATGGCTCTTTGGGTAGGGATAGCCATGTATAAATATTTTGGAGGGTAAGTATGAGAGTCTAGAACATTTATATTATATCATTGAGCCTGATGATATGGCATGTGTCAGAATCCAAATATCAGTGATAAATGATGTGGATGAATGTTGTGTTAGTGAATCTGTTCGGAAATGTTCCTAATGATAATAGAATGGTTTTCGAAAGTGAATAGAAATCCTACAGTAAAAGTGAATGGCTTTCGGAATGTTTGCAAACAAAATGCATAGTTCCAAAGAGATAGAGGTTCCAAAAGGATTCTATCTCATAGATCAAATGAACTTTGCAGTCCATGTCGATCATAGCCAATGATCTCACATTCTTTGAAGTGGGTTAAACTAATAAAAGTAGAATTGGAGTGCTTACTCAAATATGAGGTTGTTGTTCAAGGTGAATTTAGGACAAGTTGGCAAGTATGAGTAGAAAAATCAAGTTGATATACAATAATTGAACTAGGGAATATACGTGTGAATGTGCTAGCTATATACTGAACCATTTGGAAGGGAGAGTGAATGGGAAAGAGTCCATAAGGGTCGGGAAGTAGCTAAGGTACATGTATACTAATTAATGACCATAGAAAACAAAGAACAAGGCAAGTAGGAAAATTGTGAATGAAGACAAAGATTAATGGACCCACAATAGCTCTTGAAATGTGTTTCCGAATTGCATGGCTCTTTGGGTAGAGCTAACCGTCCCTAAATCCATCGGAGGGTGATTCTGAGGGTCTAGAGCATTTATATCATAGAGCCTAACAATATGAGATGTCATCGCAAGCTTTGATTGAATATGAATGACTCAATCAATAAGTTAATTGTGAATGATGGGGATAGTGATGGGGATAGTCAGGGTGGTTCTTTCTAAAAAAAGACCATGATTGAACCTGATCAGTGTGTCACAATCATGATTTGTGTCCTACTCCATCTTCCAAACCATCCAAACAACCCTCTTCTGAATCAATTCTTTGGAATCCAAACCATCAACAATTTCGTCACACATGAACCATTCAACATTCCGACACCCTTAACACCCTGACTCGTCCTAACAACATCACAAGGACCCAACCCATAGATCAGGTCCTGTTATTAGCCTTTCCTCAGAAAAGATGCATCTACACTATCCCCATCACTATCCTTATCTATTTCTAGGAACTCAATATCAGGGTCGATTCTATGCTTCTAAAAGCTTATGGTGACAAGACATACGATTCAATATGTTAACACATTCATCTCTGACACTCAGGGTCGTTGTTTGAGGAAGTGAAACAAGGGTTCGTCTATCTGAAATGACATACAATTCGGAAACAGGTTTCAGGATTTATTTCTAGTTCGTTAAATCTTTTTCTTATTCACAATTTTCACCCAACCCTTGTTCTCTATTTCCTATGGCCATTAATTAGCATACATGTACCTTAGCTACTTTCTGATCCCCAACGGACTCCTCCCCATTCGCTCTTGCCTCCAAACCCCCCAGTATATAAGTAGCACATTCGCATGTATGTTTCCCAGTTCAATTATTGCACGTCTACTTGATTGATCTACTCTGACTTAACAATTCGTCGTGAACTATCTTGAACAACAACTTCACTTCGAAGTAAGTCCTATAAAACTTATCAATTTGGGTTTGAATACACTTCAAAAGAATGTAAAACCATTGGCTGTGATCGGCATGAACTAGAAGGTTCATCCGATATACAAGATAGAATCCTTTTGGAACATCTATCTCTTTGGAACTATGCATCTCTTTGCAAACATTCCGAAAGCCATTTGCTTTTACTGTAGGATTCCTATTCACTTTCGAATACCATTCTATTCATGTGGAAACATTTTTGAATGTTACTACTAACACTACATTCACTTCTAACATTCATCTTTGATAATTGAATTCTGACAATCCTCACCCTTTTCTCTTTGGATTTCCCTTACCAGGTATGTACCTTTGCTGCTGTAGTTACTATTGTGTCTTTATATATTTTTGGATTCCCTTACCAGCCTAGAATGAGTCCCTGTGGGTAGTTTGGGGTTCAAGTCCCCTTGCAGGCCTAGGCAGGATGCTGATAGGGTGGTATCCCTTGCAGTATGCCTGCCAGCAAGCATATCCCAGGTCAGGTTGAGATTGCCCTTACAGAGACAGGCTTGGTGGTCACTATACCTGTCCCAGTTTGACTTAATGTTCCATTACAGACCTGGCCAAACTATGGAGAAAACTGACACCTTATCCCAGAGACCCGATCATGGGTCTGGAGCAAGTGACAATGAAAACCAAACTCTGCTCCAACTGGAACTCTTTGTCATTCAGGCACTCAAGGGACTTGTGGCCACAGGTGAAGAACAAGACATACTCCAGAATATCTGGAGAATGACCTGAGATGTGGAGAAAGAGGGAGTCAGTGACCAAAGTGATCTCAGAGCTCTGGAAAGGACACTTGTGTACAGTACAAGCCTCGGAGTGGTCAGAGCAGGATGGGTTACTGCTATTCTGAGGGAAGGTCTATGTACTGAATGATTCTGAACTTTGGCAACACATTGTGTTCCAGCATCATGACACTTGGATAGCCAGGCATGCAGGGTGGTGGAAGACACTGGAGCTGGTATATCAGAACTACTGGTGGCCACAGATGTCCAGGTACATTGGGCAATATGTGAAGACCTGCAACCTATGTCTCTGTACCAAGATACAAAGAAGTGCTCCAATAGGTGAGCTCCAGCTGCTACCAATCCCCAAGCACCAATGGGATACCATCAGTGTGGATTTCATTGTTAAACTCCCAGAGGCCTGAGGGTTTGATGCAGTCATGAATGTAGTAGACTTGGTGAGCAAATGAGCCAGCCTTAGGGGCTGCTCGACTTTACCTCATGCACATCTGGAAATTGCATGGATTTCCAAGGCAGATTGTTTCCAACTGAGGTCCACAATTCATCCCAGAGTTCACCTGGGAACTTTACTGGCTACTTGGAATTAAGCTTGTAGCCACCACAGCCTATCACCCACAAGCCATTGGGCAGACTGAATGTGTTAACCAGGAACTTGAACAATACCTTCAGATTTTTGTTGATGAATGCCAAGACAACTGGGATGAGCTCCTCCCACTTGCCAAGTTCCAGTATAACAACCACATATACTCTGTAACCCAAGAGACACCATTCATGTTGGACACAGACTGGCACCCTCTGATGGGATTTGAACCAAGGCAACCCAAATCCCATATGGAGATGGTGAATGAGTTTAAGGATTGAATGGAGAAATCATTGGAAGAGGCCAAGTCAGCTCTGACAAAAGCAAAAGACAACATGGCCTGGTATTACAACCAACACTGGATTCTGGCTCCAGAATACAAGGTAGGGGACTGTGTATTTTTGGATGCTTTGGACATTTGGACATTTGGACAACCCGACCATCTCTGAAACTTGCACACTGCTACCTTGGACCATATGTAATCCAACAGAGGGTTAGACACAATGCTTATTGTCTCCAACTGCCAAGATCAATGGCTCGGTTACACCCAGTATTCAATGTAGTTAAGCTCCTCCCAGCACCTGAAGACCCCATCCCCAGCTATAAGTCCAAACCACCACCACCACCACCACCACCCAAGATCATAGATGGAGCCAAACATTATGTAGTGGAACAGATCCTTGATAGTTGATTCCATAGAGGTCAACTACAATTTCCAATCAAATGGGAAGGGTATGGGTATGAAAAGAATACTTGGGTTCCAGAAACAAACATCTTAGCTCCGGAGAAGATCTGGGAGTTTTACAAAGACACTCCAGAGCACCTTGGAGAGTTCAATTAATAGCCTTTGACACTATCATGGCTTGTGCTTTGAGGACACAGCACTCTCAGAGGGGGCTGATGTCAGGGGACAACCAGTCTTCATCTGGTTCTCTGACAACTATCTCATCTGGACCTCCAGACACTCCAGAGACCATCTGGAATGTGAGAATTTAAGCCCAAACTTCTAGGTCACAAGTCCAAAATTCCAGGTGGTCTGGAACCTCAGACCACCTCCAGGTACAACCTGGACACCTGGCCCAACATCCAGTTGTTGCCAGGGACAAAGCACCTTATGGGGATAGAAGTCAGGCAGGGTTGATAACACAGGGATGCCCCTGGTTGGGTGTTAGGTAGTTGTATATAGTCTTTTCACTAGTAGTGGGGACCCTTAGGCTTTTCTCTTTGGATTCCCCCTCTACTAAATACCTATATGCACTATGAGGGTTGTGTCAGAATTCAAATATTAGTGATAAAAGTTGTGGATGAATGCCGTGTTAGTAATACTGTTCAGAAATGTTTCTAATGATGATAGGATGGTATTCGAAAATGAATAGGAATCCTACAGTAAAAGCAAATGGCCTTTGGAACATTTACAAACAAAATGCATAGTTCTGAAGAGATAGAGATTCTGAAAGGATTCTGTCTCGTAGATCAAATGAGCTTTGTAATCCATGTTGATCACAGCCAATGATTTCAGTCTTTTGAAGTGTGTTTAAATGAATATAGTTAGAGTTGGAGTGCTCACTCAAATGTGAAGTTGTTGTTCAAGGTGATTTTACAATGAGTTGGCCAGTTTGAGTAGAATAATCAAGTAGATGTACAATAATTGAACTAGGGAATATACTGTTGGCAGTGGAAAGTCTATAATAGACACTTAACAATATCACACAGCAAGTAACCCTTGGGACTTGTCAATAAATTGGACAAAGACAAGTCCCAACCGCCGCTTTTCTGCTTACATAAGGCGCTTATTTAAGCGCCTATGGAGCGAGACACAGAGAAAGAAAAGAAAAGGAAAGAAATAGTGGCAGTGGGATAAAATCACAGGCCAATATATACATGCAAATGGCTACTTATATACCAGATGGTTTGGAAGCAGGAGTGAATGGGAAAGAGTCTGTGAGGGTCAGAAAGTAGCTAAGATACATGTATACTAATTAAAGGCCATAGGAAACAAAGAACAAGGGAGGTAGGGAAATTATGAATGAGAAAAAAGATTGGCAGGCCGGCAATAACTGTTGAAACATGTTTCCAAATTGCATGGCTCTTCAGGTAGAGATAACTGTCCCTAAATCCTTCAGAGGGTGATCCTGAGGGTCTAGAACATTCATACCATAGAGTCTAACAATATGAGATATCATCGCAAGCTTTGATGGAATAGGAATAACTCAATCAATAAGTTCATTGTGAAAGATGGGGATAGTAATGGGGATAGTCAGGGTGGTTCTTTCTAAAAAAATATTATGATTGGACCTGACCAATGATTGTTTCACTAAACATCAAATGGAGTGATTGATGAACTGAATTGGGTGACTGGATTGAATATATGCGAATAATGGAGGAAGGGTTGTTTTGGATTTCCAAAAGAGGTTTTTAGAAGCATTTGGGAATTGTGGTTCGGAGAAGAAACAATGTAATAGCCTAAATTGTGATCGTGACAGGTTGCCCTTACACTCTTATTCTTAAATACCTTGGGTTGGGACTTCATCATTTAGTATAGCCCCCATAGAAGGTTAGGCTCATAGGACAACCCTACACTTCACACATGCACACACTTCATATCACTTCATGTCTGATCAGCTTCCTAAGGCTACTGCCAAAATTGCTACTCAGAACATCACTATCCCTGCAGCTGCTACAGTTACTACCATTACTCCTGTCAATGTTGGAAGGATAGGTCCAATAAACTTATTATGAACTGGCTGTTGAAGTTGGGAAGATGATGTTGGTATTATAGATTATTACAAGCGGTAGAAGCTACTTACAGTATTAGTAAGCAACTAGTATAGTAGCTTAGCTGAGTTTGTATTAGAACCTTAACACATTTCTACCTGATACTTCCATGCGCAAGGCCGGTTACTGCCTCTGCAGGTAGCCAGCTGCATTAGAAGTTGCAACAGATGATGTCAATGTGTCTCCACAGTCAATGCATCTACATTCACAACTGCAGATCCACCAACTATGCATCCACAAGCTTATTGACTCTCTTACATGATCCACTTGTCTCTACAATATATATACAGAGACAAGTCCTTTGAGTCACCTCAGTTCATTCTATCTACAGATGACTGAGGTGAGACTTTCTTTCTTTCTCTCATGACATGATATTTATGTGCACACTATATGTGGATCTATTTAGGTGATTATAAATAGAGTCTGTTCTATCTACAGACAACTGAGCTCTATTTAGCTTCCAATACTGGCAACTCAGTAGGAAATTTATTGAGGTAGCTAAAGAATCAACTTCTCAGTAGTATTAAGCACTATACAAAGAATACTACCTGTGGAATTAACTACAGAATTTTCAATCATTACAAATACATATATTACATTGGGCTCACCTCCTCAGTAATGTTGAGCATTGAGTGTGTCTCACCTATATATACACTCTAGCTGACCCTAGCACCTGTAGTAATTGTTAAGAATTTAGATAGGTTTATGTCACGATCATGATTTGTGTCCTACTCCACCTTCCGAACCATCCGAACAACCTTCTTCCAAATCGATTCTTCGGAACCCAAATCATCGACAAATTCGTCACACAGGAACCATTCAACATTCCATCACCCTTAACACCTGGAATCGTCCTTACAACATCACAAGGACTCAACCAAGAGATCAGGTTCTGTTATTAGCCTTTCCTCAGAAAAGAAGCATCTACACTATCCCCATCACTATCCCCATCTATTTCTAGGAACCCAATATCAGGGTCGACTCTATGCTTCTAAAAGCTTATGGTGACAAGACATATGATTCAATATGTTGACGTGTTCATTTCCGACACTCAGGGTCATTGTTTAAGGAAGTGAAACAAGGGTCTGTCTATCCGAAACGACATACAATTCGGAAATATGTTTCAGGACTTATTTCTAGTTCGTTAAATCTTTTTCTTATTCACAATTTTCACCCAACCCTTGTTCTCTATTTTCTATGGTCATTAACTAGCATACATGTACCTTAGCTATTTTCCGATCCCCAATGGACTACTCCCCATTTGCTCTTGCCTCCGAACATCCCAGTATATAAGTAACACATTCGCATGTATGCTCTATAGTTCAATTATTGCACATCTACTTGATTGATCTATTCGACTTAACAATTCATCGTGAACTATCTTGAACAACAACTTCACTTCGAAGTAAGTCCTATAAAACTTATCCATTTGGGTTTGAATACACTTCAAAAGAATGTGACACCATTGGCTGTGATCGGCATGAACTACATGGTTCATCCGATCCACGAGATAGAATCCTTTTGGAACATCTATCTCTTCGGAACTATGGACCTCTTCGCAAACATTCCAAAAGCCCTTTGCTTTTACTGTAGGATTACTATTCATTTTTGAATACCATTCTCTTTATATGGAAACATTTTCGAACGTTATCGCTAATAATACATTCATCTATAACATTTATCTTTGATAATTGAATTCTGATAGTTTAGTTATTATATTGGGGATAGATAATAAAATAATATTATCAGTGCATCTGTGATATATTTGTTGCACATAATGTTGACATGTCCATTCACATGGGTTGATGCTTCTCCCATATAGTTGTCAGAATCCGAATAACAGTGATAAAGGTTGTGGATGAATATTGTGTTAGTAAATCTGTTCGGAAATGTTCCTAATGATAATGGAATGGTTTTCGAAGGTGAATAAAAATCCTACAGTAAAAGTGAATGGCTTTTGGAATATTTGCGAACAAAATGCATAGTTCCAAAGAGATAGTGGTCCCAAAAGGATTCTATCTCGTAGATCGAATGAACTTTGCAGTCCATGTCGATCACAGCCAATGATCTCACATTCTTTGAAGTGGATTAAACTAATAAAAGTAGAATTGGAGTGCTTACTCAAATATGAGGTTGTTCAAGGTGAATTTAGGACGAGTGTCACGATCACAATTTGGGCATTATATTCACATCGTCCTCGTTCCGAACACTTCCTTCCGAAGCATTTTGTCTGAAGTCCAAAGCAACATGCCCACATTCCCATCAATTTTATCCAACAACTCTTTTATCTATCATTTCGACTCAAACACTCCCTCTAATGAAACAATCCCTGTGAAACAATCATTGGTCAGGTCCAATCATATTCTTTTTTTAGAAAAGAACCACCCTGACTATCCCCATCACTATCCCCATCTTTCACCATAAAATTATGAATTGAGTTATTCGTATTCACTCAGAGCTTGCAATGACATGCCATATCATCAGACCTGATGATATGAATGTTCTAGACTCTCATAATAACTCTCCGAAAGATTTAGGCTTGGCTATCTCTACCCAAAGAGCCATACAATTCGGAAACATGTTTCAGGAGCTGGTAATAGTCTAGTATCCCTTTTTCTTCATTCACAATTTTCCTTCCATCATTGTTCTTTGTTTTCTATGGCCTTTAATTAGTGTACATGTACCTTGGCTATTTTCCGATCCTCACGGACTTATTCCCATTCACTTTCACTTCTGAATCCTTCGGTATATAGCCAAACAATCTGCATGTATGTTCCCTAGTTCAATTATCATATGTCAACTTGATTCTTCTACTCACACTTGCCAACTCATCTCTAACTCACCTTCAACAACAACTTTCTATTTTTTGAGTAAGCACTCCAATTCCACTTTTATTAGTTAATTCTACTTCAAGGAATGTAAGATCATTGGCTGTGATCGACATGAACTGCAAAGTTTATTCGATTCACGAGATAGAATCCTTTCAGAACCTCTATCTCTTCGGAACTATGCACTTCATTCACAAACATTCCAAAAGCCATTCGCTTTTACTGTAGGATTTCTATTCGGTTTCCAAAACTACTCTGTTATTATTAGGAATATTTCCGAACACTTTTACTAACCCAACATTTATCCACAACATTTACCACTATTATTTGGATTCTGACAACAGGTTGGCAAGTATGGGTAGGAAGAATCAAGTTGACATACAATAATTGAACTAGGGAATATACATGCGAATGTGCTAGCTATATACTGAACCATTCGGAAGGAAGAGCAAATGGGAAAGAGTCCGTGAGGGTCAGAAAGTAGCTAAGGTACATGTATACTAATTAAAGGCCATAGGAAACAAAGAACAAGGGTGGTAGGAAAATTGTGAATGAAGAAAAAGATTAACGGACCAACAATAACTCTTGAAACATGTTTCCGAATTGCATGGCTCTTCAGGTAGAACTAACCGTCCCTAAATCCTTCGGAGGGTGACCCTGAGGGTCTAGAACATTCATATCATAGAGTATGATGATATGGAATGTCATCGCAAGCTTCCACGCAATAGAAATAACTCAATCAATGAGTTCATTGGAAAAGATGGGGATAGTGATGGGGATAGTGTAAGGGCAACTCACGCTGGTACTGATTCCTGGGCAATGCTAGGAGCTAGAACCAGCGGGACACCACCCAGCCCTGGCCTTCTCCCTAGGCCTGACTCAGGGACTCGAACCCTAAAGCCTACCCACAATGCCAATCAGACTCTGGTAAGGGGATCCAGAAGTAATTGAGATTAAAAGGAAACTAAGTACAATATCGGTGCATACCTGGTAAGGGGATCCAGAAGAGAATGAGGTGAGGATCCCTTACCTAAGCAGCCAAACTATATGGCTAGTGACTGTGACATGAGTAAGTCATGTCACCGTCAGTGAAACAAGGATGAAGAAGGATTAACTAAAGAATCCATAGAGAAAAGGAGATAGAAAATAAAAGATATATAGGGAAAAGAATAAGAATTGGTGGACAGGAGGCTGTCCCCTGACATCACCCCCTCTCTAGAATGTGGCGTCCCGACACATGGACATAGACAAACCCGGTCCACCCAATATGTGCAAGGGATACGAGCCGAACCGATGTATGGAACCCACTGAAGGGCGCCCGAGATGGCCACTGAACGGGGCAGGGAAGCAGACGACGTCTCGGGGCATCCCTGGGGTCGACGGCAGCAGTGAATGGGTGACCATTGAAAGCGCGGGTGCAGGCCAAGTTGAACGATGAATATGGCCCATGCGACTTCCCGATCTTTCCGAGAACAACGGCACGGTCGATGAGGCAGGTATACAGGCGTCGACACAAAGGCATCGTGGGCGGTCGCTCTCGTGACAGCGCGCACGGTGGAGATGGTGGGCGCGCATCGATTGAGTCACGATGCATGTCGAACGCCCGCTCGTGTCA
>QMFG01005056.1:0-10292 GCA_003314545.1 Ramaria sp. MG151 | reverse complement strand
TCGTGTCAGGCTTAGTGTTGGAGAGACTTGGGGATCTCATGCCCATGCTCGTTTCATTAGAGTCAATCAAGTTCGTTTCCTCTCTGTGTCTTCGTAGTACACATTTGAACCACCATCTCCTTTCACAGGCCGGATATCCAGGTATGCAATGACCTTGGTCGATTTGGTATTGGGCAAATAGACATATGATAGAAATATCTTGGCAGCACGCATATGACGGCTTATCTGCCCATATCATGGACACAAGCATGAAGCGGTTGACTTCGATCGCGCGAGGAAGTCAAATTTCAAACACTCTGATATCGACCACATGCACAAACCATACCTTCGTAGAATTTTCCGTTGCTTGCCGGAAGGCTATGTGTAGATAAATTTCTTAACCGAGAAGACCAATACTTCAAAACAATCCTTCTCAGAACCAGACGGAGTGCTAATAGTCTTCCACATACAAATTCGGGTAGTCTGTAGAGATATGTGTAAACTAGGTCCTACGTCACTTAAGTCGAGCGTGTACAACGTGAGAGGTGAATGCTGAGCCATGACAGAAGGTGGTGAAGGTCCTCTTTGTTACATTCTGTCTTACCATGACTGCATGTAAAGGTGCTTAGTTATCCTAAGGACCCCGGATAATCCGAGAGTTTCTTTTCTACACCCCTTTTAGTATACAATGCAAACAGATCGGTCTTCGGCACGTCGAGCCTGAGATACTCGCTTGCCTGATCTACTATCTCGCAGCCAACGAATGTTTTCTCCAGTGACCCAGGGTCGAGCAACTAAACATACGATGGAGAAATATCTTGGCAGCTACGACGCACGATGGCGTTGTCTGTCCATATCACGGACATAAGCATCGATGGCGCGTGGTATCACGCCAGCAAGAGTGTGTTCAATAAGGAAAAGATCGATTACCCCCAGGATTCACACCTGCAAAGGGTTTTCCGTGGTCTCGTGGACGGCTATATTATTGAGCCATGACGACCGACTCGATCCATCCCATGGCATAAATTAGGCTTACTGGCAGGCATGAGGTATCACTCGTTGAAATTCTACTTTATCAAAATCCTCCGACAAGTTTCACACTAGTATATAGGCAAAAAGCCATTCACTTCCAGTGACCCCAATTGCTACTAGATTATCTCCCTGGTTTGAGGTGGACAAAGAGAGTCCACAACATATGTAGCACCCATTACCTGATCCACACTGGCAAAACACATTCCAAGAAGTGCTCTGTGTACTCCAAAATCATCAAAGTCGTGGACTTCTGATAAGGTCAACTCGTTTCGTGAAGTCTTGATAAAAATGAAAATCTTTCGGCCATTCGTGCATGCCCCCCACTGTACCTGAAAGAAATGCAATTGCCCCCATAGCTATTCAAGGGTGAAAGGCAAAAAATCAGGGAATTAATAAATGCACTACCACGCTAGCAAACTCACCTGTCTGAGCAGAGATGAGGCTGTTGATTCCGCCTCCCAATCAAATGTTCCCGAGGTAGGGTCGATTAATGTACCAGAGTATATTCGAGCTATATCACGATCTTCATAAGCCCACCATGTCTTGACTTCTATTATGCATGCATGGTGATGCCTTCGGGGGCTGACATATAGAATATAATCTGGATACCCGGCATTAGTCTTAACACCTGGAGTTAGATGCGCCTTTGGACAACTTCGACCCCATTGTGGATAAAATAGACCAGAAGAATCACTCGGGAAGTAGCGAGTCTAAACATGTGCTTCAGTCTATAAAATCTGATTACAAAAAGTACATACCTGCATAAGCATGTTCAGGGGCTCGATGATTTGAGCGTGAACTTCATCTTGAACGGATGGCTCAGAAGTCATCGCTGCTGTTTTTCTTCCTCCATGTCCAGCATACCACCCACAAAGTGTATCAAGGACGGCGGCTTGTTGGCGTGCATCAGGGAGATATAAGCTGGTCGATCCGGGGCGCGGCGTGCAAGTGTGGAAGGTTGGCGGATGGTTTCTTGGAACATCTGGAGGTGAAACTGTTGCTACACCAGGGCCTCTAGGATTGCAGTATAATTGTAGATTATGCCACAATGGCAAGCTGCGTCGAATAAAGAGGAGTCGTTGCGCCGGAGACAGGTTCCTAATTTGAGCTGCGGTTGTGGTTACACTTCTAGCTGTCCTAATTGCAGCCCCTTCTAACGGTTTGCATTTCAACTGTTGGGGAAATTGTCCTTGAAAAAGTTGTGGAAACGGGAATTGATGCCATTGTGCGGGAGGAAGAGGAGCCTGAGCCCCACCAAGACTGTTTGGAAGGCCTGCAATGATAAAGTCGGGCATATATAACTGGGCCCGACCTGGTATATGAAGGGGAGCGTGAGGCTGAGCCATCGCAGAAGATGTAGAGATTTACATCCTGCCTATAAAGATTCCATCGACTGCGAAGTCCTCGTGTACCCTTAGGACCCCGGATAGTGCTCCGTCAATCGAAACCAAGTCTTGGTACGCAATGCAAACAGACGGGTTCATGGTAAGTCGAGATTGATTCGGGAAGATACTAGCTTGCCTGATCTGCTACTTCACAGCCAACGAATTCCTTCTCAACACTAGTCATTGACGGCCTTGTCAAGATTAAGGGTGTTCATGTTCCACTGACGTGTTGTAGAAGCCTATCGACACCCACAAAACCAGTAATAATCAGGAACTTTTACAGTAAAAGAGTCGGCGGTCTGCCTATTCGTCCACCCTCGGAACTCCCTCCCCCAGGTGACCTCTGTCTTCATTTGTCGCTGCAGCCGGAACGACTAGGCCATGGCAGAGTGGGATCGGTATACTCCGTCAGCATCGAAGGTGCTCAGCATCCGCTTCCACCCCTCGTGATGAAAGTCGCAGCTCGACGCCGATCTAAGAACTTGACCAGTGAGGCTTGGTTTTATGAAGAGATGGAGCGGATCCAGGGAGCCTCTATTGCACGATACTATGGTCTTTTCACAGCTGAAATTGACCCGAACAGCGAGGTTTTGGATTGGGCAGAGTCCGACGAGGATTACGAATCGGACGAGATGGACGAGATGGACGAATATCCGGACGAGGACAACGAAGACGAGCATAACAATGATTTCCAAAATACAACTTGGTCGAAGTCTATGGTGTGGGATGAAAACAATCCCCCTGACACCAGCGGGGCGTGGCCAAAGTGGACTCAACTCAAGGATTCTGATACCATTTCACCTGAAGACGAAGACACCGAAGAGGAGAGTTTAAGAACGAAACGAAAACGTACAGACACCTCTCTCTCTTCCAATGGCGACACAAAGACTGTTATATCGGTGTTGGTTCTTGAAAGACTTGGAGATGTGATGCCTATGCTTGTCTCGTTAGAATCAATCAAGTGTGTCGCTTTCTGTCTTTCCTAACGCACATATTTAACTGGCCTCTCAAACAGGCCGGATGTCGGTGAGATATACAGCGACATTGGACAATTCGGGGTCGAGCAACTAGACATACGATGGAGAAATATCTTGGCAGCACCTACGACGCACGATGGCGTCGTCTGTCCATATCATGGACATAAGCATCAGTGGCGTGTGGTTGACTTTGATCGCGCGAGAAAGAGCGACTTCAATCAGGAAAAGATTGATTTCGCTCAGGATTCACATCTGGATAGGGTTTTCCGTGGTCTCGTGGACGGCTATGTTGTTGAGCCTTGGGATTAGATAGATTAGTTAATCAAGAGGCCTCTCATCACGGTATCTATAATAGTAGAAGTGGTTGGACTGTTAACTGATCCCTTCATGCAAAATCAGTGATGCGCGCAAAACATGTTGTAAACATTCTGAGCCTTGCCTTGTACAATAGCGAGATATAGGTGCCTCGCTATAAGATACTAAGATACTATAGATCGTAATTATCTGGGCCCGGTCTTACCATAAGGGGGTAGCAGGATTCCTAAGCTGAAGTTTGAAAGTGGGGATCTTAGTCCTCCAAAAACTTCCATCCATCGACATGATAACAGGACTTATTGTTAAAGACCACACCCAATTTTATCCCCTTTAAACAATACTCATTTTTCAGACAGAAGGTCTGCGTCTAGTTAGAAAACAGACAGGTATCTGTATATATATATTAGGCAACGTGGAGAAACTGTAGCAGATTAAGCTTTGGGGCTATTGGATGCATTCACGCATAATCTATCAACCGAAGTCACTCCCATCCCTCTTCAAAGCCCTTCTCTATAAATTTCTTAAGATCAAACCACTTAGGAAGACTATTCCAAATGTGCTGGCGGGCCACATCTACGGTCTGCTTGAAGCTATTTGTGCAGGCAACGCATGCCTCTTGACTAGCACATCCTTTATGGTGCTGATCGCTGACTTCCAGAGTAACATTGCTCGGGATATTTCTTTCTTCCATGGCATTCGGAGATGCTTGAGTCCCAAAAATTGTGCCGTTTTCATCGTCCTTCAAATTGCCTTCTGTAAGCATCTCCACCGCACACTTCAACACAAATAATGGATCACTGTCCACCCCCCCTAACACTCCCGCAGTCATGATAAGTAATTCATGAGAAATACGCGCAAACGCCGCTAGACACGGATATTCCGGTGTTGCGAGTGGGTCTCCAGGGACCTGCAGATGGGTGTATAGACAGAGTGGAGACTGAACACGATTCTCGACGCTGGCTTTGATGAAATCAGCGATGAACCGTTGGAGAGCTTCCTTGCCACGTAGGACTGCCGTCGTTTGTATGGTAGGAAGGTGAATTGTCGGGTTCGGAGGTGGGCTTTGAATCGGAGGTGAGCAAGTAGAGTTGTAATGAGAGGATGCTTTGGGGATGGCAGAGATAGCGGGGACTGCTGTGTATCCGTGAATAATCTCAGAAACAGGAAAACGCGCAAGATCGAGATAGGCAGGCACAAGCAGGTGGGGAGCTCCCACTCTCAATGCGAGACTAATTATCATCAGAGGGTGCGGACGCTGAGTGCGTAATGTCCTAAGACGATTGCAACGTGCCGAAGAGGAAAACTCGTATGCCTCACGTGCATCCCAACCAGGAAGCGTGAGAGGGTATGCAGCTAATAGACGATTTAGGGTGAGATGTTGCAAGTGTGGAATATCATATTTGTGGGAGAGCTGAAGTATACTGGCGAGAAGCGGGAAGCCAATCGGCGAGCAATCAACCGAAGCCCTGGATATTAATGTATGGTTTTTGAGGAACTTTTTTTATGAAGCGCAGTATCAGACGCACGTTCCATCGTATAACACCCTAACGAGCCTCTCGAAATCCATAGGATGGTCGTCGAAGACGAGCACATCACAGCCAAGGTATGTCCATGGATCTGAAGCAACCTCCAAAGCACCAAGCATTCCATGGAACACGGGGGACCAACGATTCACGACGCTTTTATGAAGACGAAACGCGAGGGTGGGATTTACACCGGTAGCGAGGACGATGTTTCCATCAGGAAAGAAGAATTCTTCGTGTTTGTGGACATCATCCGGTAATTCAGGCATTATGGGCCTTGAGAGAGCTGCAGGCTCGTCGCAACTGCCAACGGGGCAGTCACGACCAGCCACGCCCGTTTCGTTGTCTCACCAATTCATGGCCACGTGACCGCGTGGCATTTTATGGTGGAACGCCGAGTACGTTTTGTTCTTCTCCTCCGTCACTGTTTCTAATCCTCCTCCTCCTCCTCCTCCTCCTCCTCCCTCCCCTCCCCTCCCTCTTCACTCCCGCCCGGTTTTTTTCCATATCTACCTTCGTCATTTCACACCAATCTCTTACCACTCTTTCCCTTCTCCTAGCATACGGATACTTCCATTTTTACAGACTCATCAACGGCTTTCCTCCTAGCACCACATCTCCCATCTCTCTTGCGCACGCGTCTTTTGTTTTCACCTGATGGACAGACCGTGGAAGACGTGCTTGACACCACTATGAGCCACGCCAAGACGGGCTGGTTCTTCTGGAATAATGGAACGGAAAGAATTCAGACAAGCGTGAGGGGGAAGAGACCGCAAAGTTCTGGAGTAACTTGAGAAGAGGCTAGAACGACAAGATACAGGCTTTGAAGAACCAACTTGAGAAATTTCGCGTTGAGATATGACCCTTGAGACCCTGTCTTGAGTGCAGATAAGTTACGAGACTGGAAAGGCCGCGGCATGGCGAGTCTAACTGAACTTGAGATGAGGTTGTTAAATCTACGCAGTCTCTGAAGCGTCTCTCGGAGACGGAGGATCGTACGATTATGTAGAAAGACGACCTTGGAAAAGCAAGTTACATCGTGATTTGAGTGCTGAGAAGTTAGGGTGGAAGGAGTTGTCGAGCCCAAGCGTAGCACTAAAAGCTAATACAGATGCCACCGCAGCTTCCCTCGATCTCAGGGTAAATCAAAGATCTTGATTGACTGTATCACGTGCTCATACGCCACGGCGCAGTTGCGTCTTGACAGTATTCGTACGTTGCTGGGGATGAGGTTAAGGGAGAAAATGAAATGGCAGCTAGCATTGGCTTTATGCATTCGAATCCTCCCCCAATTCATATTGTAATATAACCTGTAATTTGCTGCATCGAAGTGCGATTGCAAAGCTAGCTACTTGCACGCTGTTTTCAAGGTCCGACATGTCTTGTGAAGATGAGCCTCCAAAACGCAAACCTCCCCTAGCAGTGCCTTTCACGCTTGTGAGTCTCTCCGCCCAAGTGAAGCAAAGATACTCTACCTTGTAAACTAGATAGCGGTCGGCGCTACTGCTGTTGCCGTGCCTATTATACTTTTGCGCCGTTCGCGTGGCGCAGCGTATGACACCGTTAGGAACTTGCATACAGGGCCTCCACCGATACGACGTGTACCAAGTTCAACGCCAAACACCAGTTCTTCAAGTGCAGCAGAAGGTTCTGCACCACTTTTGCGTCATGTTAAGAGTCGGCCTGAGGTAGTGGATGCTGTTAGCCTGCGAGAGCGACAGAACGTTGGTGGACAGTTGGTTTCGAAATACTCCCGTACGAGTGGGATATTATACGCACTAAAAGCCCTAGGTATAGCGACGTGCATCGTTGGTGCGTCTGCTGTCACTAGTGTATTCGCAGTACGGTGGACCATGGGTGTGCAGAGCGTATGCAATTTTTCTGTTGTTCTTTGATAACTTTAGGATATAAAGGTTCTTTTTTTCATGGTACTCCAGGCAGAAGACTTTGCAGCACACGTGCGGAACAAAATCCAATCGCTAACGCCAGTGCTTTCCTCCCGGATATATCGTACGTTCTTGTTCTCTTACCCTTCCCCGTTTCCTTCCTAGTCCACTTGCTCGATTTCTTTCCTTAGAGCACCATCCGGAGTCCCTTCCAGAAATGGAAGGGGGGGAATCGGAGGAATGGTCATGGGCGGAAGCGGCTGGGCGATTATCAAAAGCGTACGAAGAAGGCGGATTGGCGCAATGGATGACGGTTGCAGAGAGGGAGTTGCAGCTGGAAGTTAACCATGAGCAGAAACGACGTGCACGACGTGAGGGGCGGCCTATAGAGACCTAATTGTTTAGTGCCAGTGTTGGTAAGCCTAACAGTAGCGATGTGCGTTATCCTTCATGCTCAGACTATCACCGGCACCCGGCACTTATTTTTGATGACTGCTAATTTTCTCTAGATACCATGTTATATTTGCGAGATTGTGAGTCGTATGGCGTGCTTTTTTCTATGCGAATATATAACCCAGGCATTTAGACGTCAAGCATCAGGCATAAATTAGTAGCAGGACGTTAGCTCCCTGCAAAAAGATGGATGGTAATCACTATGAAGTTAGAAAGCCAATTGGTGAGAGACTGGAGCCTTCGAAACCTATAGCTGCACGCTTTTCCGAGTGATTGATGAATCATGATTGCTGTAATTGGTTCATAACCACTCCTGGTATCAATGCGTGTTAATAACTTCCCGAACTCGTGTCTGAAGGTCCCTCCGTCTTTCATGTAAATGATCGACAATCGTAATACGTTATTGTTATGTTTCAAGAACGCGGATCCATGTTATTTATCTACTCACTAAGTGTTCAAAAAAAATTGTGAATGTTGTGTAGGGAGACAGTCGAGAGATGCAGTATAGACAAGCATCGTGCTTTGCCGAACCGTCCATTCGATGTTCACGAACCAGCAGTTTATTCCGGACTTCGGATTGCTCCCAAGGCAGCTGTCGAGATAACCAAGAACTGCTGTATAATTTCGAAGTAGGCAACGAGCAGAGACCACCTTTGCAAGAGGATTCGCAAAAATACTGCTTTGGAACTTCAATTTAAGGACACCGATTGAGTTTGTTCTACCCTATACCAACCTCCAGAAAGCATAAAAATTGATTCATAAATAGTCGTAGAAGTTATGAACCAGGTCTATCCCCACATTCGGCTAACGTGAGTTCTTACATTATTTTTTGCTCTCAACTGATTCCATTGACTTTTGACTAGGCCATAGTTGCTGGAAAGAAAGCTAGCTTCTGTGTTATCTTGCAACGAGATGATGCTTAAGCCTTGGAACTGCTTTATCGGGCGTCAATTACCCAAATAGTTTCACTTACATTCAACACGCGTCCACAAGATTACACGCGTTAGGTTACGACGTCAAACTTGCATGCTCGTCCCGTAAATCCATATGCCTCTTATTCGTATTGAAGTATGTGATTTCAAGTCTTACAGGTATGTGACGCGTTTTTGCCATGATGGTCTCGATAGCAATGTCTGTTTAGGGGCCACCAAGTCATCGGCCCTTTTGGTTCATTCACAAGTGTCATTGGTCCCAATGGGGCTGGCAAATCCAACCTTATGGATGCGATCTCTTTTGTCCTCGGTGTTAAGAGTGTGCAACTACGGAGCAGTCAGCTGAAGGATCTGGTGTACCGGGGAAGACGTCTTTCCCGGGAGGATGAGCCGTCAATGGAGGAAGAGCCAGAGCAAGATGACACACAAGGCGAAGGGACGGCTCAGAAAGCATGGGTGCTCGCTGTATACGAAGATGTTAACAAGAAGGAGTGGAAGTATCAGAGAACGTGGGTCATCTTCTCAATTATGGCTCCTCGGTGGCTTAACATCTCAAACACAGAATTTCAACCACGGGAAATAGTGAATATCGATTAAACGGAAAGGTTGTTACCTATCAAGCATACAACCATGCTCTCGAGCAGCAGAATATCCTCGTCAAAGCGAAGAATTTCCTTGTGTTTCAAGTGCGTTCTTGTTACATTGACATGTTTCACACACGTCTGACCCTCATCAAAGGGAGACGTTGAAGCTGTTGCCTCCCAATCTCCGAAAGACCTCTCTCGTTTGATCGAGCAAATTAGCGGTTCTCTTGAACTTGCTCCCGAGTACGAACGCGCCAAAGCTCAACAAGATCGAGCTACAGAGAATGCTACCTTCAACTTTACGAAGCGCCGTGGAATTGCAGGCGAGATCAAGCAGTTTAAGGAACAAAAATCTGAAGCAGATCGTTTCAAGAAGCTCTACGCAGAGCGGGTATGTACCCTCGGATCATATTATAGAAGTATTCACCTTTAAATGCAAATTTCGCCGTAGGATGCTTTGATACTACAAAGACTACTATGGAAGTTGTACCATATCGAACAGAAGATCGAGGATAATGTTGAAGCCATCAAGTTGCAAAATCACGAACTTGTCGGTCTGCGAGAAGAACAAAAGGAACACGATGAGAAGCTAGCCGCGGCACGAGAAGAGCAGGCGAAGGCGAGATCCGAGGTTTCCAGGAGAGAGAGGAGAATCAAGAAGCAGGAGAAGGCACTAGAGGCTAAGGTCTGTTTATTATGAGCTTACATTTTTCAGGAGGCTGATATGCATCCTACGTTCTTATCTTGATAGCAACCGAGCATGGTGGCTTTAGAAGCTCAGATTGCGCACTCAGAGCGCAGGTTGAAATCCGCTACGGATCTGGCTGAGACCGTTCGCAGAGATGAAGAGAGACAGGAGGAAAAACTTGGACGTTTGCAAAAAGAGTTAGAAAGCGTAAAGAAGGCGGCGAATGCTGCGCAAGGTGATCCCTCTGACCTTCTAACCTCTAGCTAGCCGATTGTTCATCGTATATACCACATACAGAAGCTTCCAGGAAGACGTCTTCTCATACACTCGCTCTGAGCGAGGAAAGTCTACAAGAATATCGTAAACTGTGGGTATTCAGCCTGCCTGTTGCTTGAATCTCACATTACATACTTGTCCACTAGTAAAGCTGCCGCAAATGTGGAGAAGATTGAGGCTCGACAGCAGCTTGAAACGCTCCGCCGCGAGGAGAAAACTCAAGGAAGAGCATCGGCTGTTATAAGCGAGAAAGTAAGCCAGT
>QMFG01005028.1:0-22504 GCA_003314545.1 Ramaria sp. MG151 | reverse complement strand
AGAGGGTTGCTGTGAGACGCCCACTCCGCTCGGTCACAGGTCACACACTACATTCACACGCGATGCCCCTTCAGACTTCAAGCTTCACGAGCCATGTTCTCGGGCAACTGGGCTTCAGGAGGCAATACTTTTATCATAATTACAATTCGCATTAGCTCCTTCTTTGATGTAAGAACTAGCTCCAAGTGCCTTTTTGTATATAAATTACAATGCAAAGTTCAGTCTGTTCTCGCAGTGTGGCCGCTGAGTGGTGCGATTATGGGTGGCATCCGATTTCGGCACTGTTCAGGTAACCACGGTAGAGCCATGGCAGCAGTCGCCTCGCCGTAGCCTGAGAAACTTTGTCCTCCGGTCAACGTCCATGGCTAAAGGAATTATCAGAATAGTGAACTTACAGGGGTTGGAAAATTTAAGTCTCAAGATTCTCACCGCTAGACAAGCGTTGTCACAATCAAAAGCGCTGATATAATGGTTGGATAGTAAATAAGATTCTACTAGACAGCTCATGTCCAGATTATCGCCGCGGCATAGAGGTAGGAAGTGAAGGCGGCATCTGTCCATAACTTTCGCGGGTACGTGTTGCATTGGGATCATTAAAGCAAGAAACGGAGGGAACACATTGCGTGGTGGCTCCTGTTGCCGACCCAGTCCCAGTCTCAGTGTTAGTGGCTCGATCCTGTGCCGAATGGCTATTCCAAGCGAGAAGGCCGCCTAAGGGAATATGTTGCACGACGACCCGCTTTCGCAAAACTTCCGCCTTAACAGATGGGGTATCAATTCTATCCTGATAATGTCGTGTCATTAGGTGTACATACCTCATACATCTTAAACATCCCACTGTTGACCTTAGACCACCGCGCAACGCCCTGGGCAATTGAGTACAACTGCGGCGAGTGTTCATGAAACGGACCATGTTTGAGCTGATGGATGCGCATAATGGAAAGCGAGTATAAGTCTGTTTTAGGAAGAGAGGCATTAAGGATCATAGCAGGTGACAAATCGTGACGATCTGCGAGACTCGTGAGTGATGGGTGCCACACTTGGTGGAACAGACATGCCGCGTAGCTGACCGCTCCCGAAAAGGTAACCCAAGAAGCCGAAGTCATCCAGGCCCCATACGCCATGGCTTCCGGCAGGCTCGAGGCGATATACATCTTGCAGTTTCCAAACCAAACCCAAGTATCTTCAAGATATTAGACATGTCATGGATTTGTGCGAGACGTAATGACACACCTCTCGAATACTCGTAGTACAAGTCGGCGTTCTTCATCCGGCTCGGGAGTGAAGAATCGCAACAACGTGAGGCATAGTAGGAACAGAGCAAAAGCAGTCTCGTGTCCCGTGCCATAGTCAATTCTCTGGAACGAACCAAACGATATCAAGAAGTAGGGCCGAATAAGAGGTATGGCAACGTGGAGCTGAGACGGCAGCAACACCTGCAGAAGAGAGTGGGACCGCTGCATAGACAATGACAGGTCAACAGCCTGACGATGGAGTATATGCGACCATGGAGAACCTCCTCAAGCCTCTTCCCGTACTCACGAAATGCGAAGTTTCCGAAACGTTGCGCCGTTGGGTATGGCGGGATATCGTCAACCCAGCTGGCAAGCTCATCGAGCATTCGCAGTGTCCGTGTTATCGCCTGGCATCGGACAAGAACTTTTTTGGTTCACATTGGTGAATAAGAGTGCCGCACATTGCCTACCTCGCTATCCGCGGCAGTGTCTTGCAGAGGAAGTTTCCAACCAGCGACGGACTCGTTTAGGCGACGGAGAAACGTGCCATACATGTGATATCCTGTGGTATGCTGCCAAGTTTCTACGTCAGAATCTGTGCGTATCCTCACCGTCGGCGGTGACACTTCTCCAAGGGCTGTCGCAGAAATGTAGGGTAGCGCAAGACTTGTCATTATGGAAGTGTGGAATTGTGACTCCGCAGCGGGACCGTTAACAATGTGACTGTGACTATTGTGACCAACTGCCTTTTCATTCACCCACCACCACATCCTCACCTCACCGTATCCGGCGCCGCTCTCCAGCTTGACGTTGACCATTTCGTAGCACACTTTACAACTCTAGCGTTACATTCAGGGCAACGCACACCCAACTTGCTATGTTTTCCGCTGCCTCTGAACGCCCTCGTCACACTTTTGCAGCCTCAGCCTTGCGCGGCGCGGGGCTCATTGACAAAGACAAAGATAGAGACAAGGATAGAGACAGAGATGCACGTATGACCGATGCCTCTGCAGGTGGTGCGAAACGTACCGCAAAAGTCCGCTCGCATGCGCACAAACCCCATGGTGTTAAAGACCCCGGCACGAGCTCACGAGCTTCTCTGGTAAATATCCTTTCGGTGATGTGAAGATGCGCAACTCTCACCATTGCGATTTTTATTCTCGTCTTATCTTTGGTATCATGCTTTCCTGATTATCCTTACATCCTCTCAGCTTGCCGCGCGCCTGAGCGCTTCAGGGTCATCGCCCATCTCTATCCGCGGCGCGTCGAAAGTGTCGCCTTCAGCCTCCCGACTTCCGCGTAGAGTGGATCCAAACCGACGAGGTCCCATCTCACCAGGACAAACATCCATTTCTACGCGGAGTGTCGACGTTTGGAGGGAATTTGTACAGAAGCGCTGGAATCCTGATGCTCAGTTTTTAAATCTCGAGGTACGGTTTTCTGTTGTTATTCTTTATCGGCTTCTAGCTCATGTCTCTTTAGTACATCGCGACGGATGAGACATTGAAGAAGCTTGAGCGACCGGTAGCAGTTCTGTCGCCTAAGGAAGCAGCAGTTATATTTAAGCTTGCATCGAAACTCAAGCCAGAAGTGAGGCATTGGTATGCACGGACACGCTTCGACAGCGCCACCTAACCTTTGTTGTCAGGTCCTTTCAATATCCCTAGCCAATAACAACTTCACGACCGCACAGCCTCTACAGGCATTAAGTCATTACCTTCCCGGTTTACGAAACCTCTCTCTCGCAAACAATAAACTTCGACTATGGAAAGATCTCGAATACCTCTCAGCCCGCAAGGGCAAGTTTCTACACTTGAAAGAACTTGTAATGAACGGAAATCCAATGCGAGAAGGAGATTTAACGAATGGCAAACCAGAAAAATATAGGACGTGAGCTATTCTCGCTCTTCTAGTTTGCCTGGATAGCTCAAAAGACGGAACATTTTAGCGAGGTCCTGCGCCGATTCCCCACCCTCGAGCTGCTTGATTCAGAGGCTGTCTTCAAGATCGATTTTGACGAACCAGGCCCGTCGACGGTGCCAGAACCTTTTTCTGGCGCTGGTCCTACGTCTTTTCCCGTGCAGATAGCGCCAGGATTGATAGCTCCTGGTATAGAGGTCTTTGTAGCTGAATTTCTCACCAAGTGCGTTCTATGTAGATACTATGGATGCTATTTCTAACTCTGATTAGATTTTTCACTGCATCCGATACATCCCGTGTAAGTCTCGCCGACGTATATGGTCCAACTGCTTCTTTCTCCTTCTCGGCAAACACGTCTATTCCCCCGCGCGCGCGTATACAGGGACATCACAACAGTGCCGCAATGCCAAATCAGAAAAAGCTCGAGTGGACGCCATATATCGCCCATGGCTCGCGAAACTTGAGCCGTGTGAACACTCTTGCGCGCGCGGAAAAGAGCTTACACACTGGCCCAGATGAAATCGTAGGAAAGCTCACATCGTTACCCGGGACGAGACACGATATCAGTGCGCAGGAGAAGTTTGTTGTCGATGCGTGGCCGGTGCAGGGCGTATTACCTTTGCCCAGTGATGCGAGTACAGTCCTATTTATCACGGTACATGGACAATTTGAGGAAGGTGAGCTATGTCGTGGATTTGAAGGTTATTTAATGTTGTTGATGCACCGCTTTGCAGAGCCCTCACGTGGTATAAGGTCGTTCGACCGTTCGTTTGTCCTGGCCCCTGCGACGGACGGGTCACGTGCTAAACTGGCTGGATGGCCTGTTGTCATACTCTCAGACCAGCTCGTCATACGTGCATACTCGAGCCACGAAGCATGGACGCCGGGTCCTATACGCATGCCGCCACAGGACCCCATCACGATATCTCAACACACGCCCCAATCTCTCCAGCCTCAGCCCACCCTCATCAATCTACCCTTACCATCCCAAAGCCAACAACAGGTCGCGTCGAACCCCGCACTTGCGCCACTCTCAGAACCACAACGGCTTTATGTCATAGAGTTGTCGGCACGTACGGGGTTGAATGCTGTGTTCTCTATACAGTGTTTGGAGGGAAATGGTTGGGATCCACAGAAGGCTCTCACGAATTTCGAAGCTGTTCGGGTGAGTGATTTTCATGCGCACTACACTCGCACGTAAGCTGATGCGTCACTTGCGATAGGCTAATCTTCCAAGGGAGGCATTCATATGATTATATGATTCCTGTGGCGCGCACCGAACAGTTACTGATCTGCTCTGATCGTTCATTTTGGGCCTGCCAATTGCATCATATCTAGACTTATTCAACAAGTGATGCTTCTCACCTCATCTCGATCCCATTGCCAATCAACCTACCAACCACCAGACCAGCTTGTGGTCCCAGTTCTTTGTAACATTTTAATTTTGAGTCTCAATAAATGTTCTCGAGTGCAATATTCTCCTCAAAATAATGGAAATTAAGTTATGTAGGCACTCAAGGATCAATGACTGGTCTCAACACAGTACATCCGATGAACTACGAGATACAAAGATCGTCTATATGCAGAAAGGGCAAATTATGTCGTAGTGCCTAATTGTTCCGGGTTTTCTAGTCTGTGAATGCATGGGTTGTCACATGAACTGTCAATGAGGGTGCGTCGCCGGAGGCCTCGCAGGACCTCACGGATGACGCGCAGCCATACATGGGCTTTTTGTAAATTTTCAAATACTTTTTCGACATGTTTCTCCAGTTTGCGCAACAACAGACGGCACAACATGTGCCAGTGGCTCTCGTCTATCGGACCCAGCACAGCGAGAACTCTTGAATCAATGCTTGAAGTGGCGTCATCTCCTGGAGAACGTTCGAAGATCGGAGAGAGCCGAGAGGAATGTGCGGTGGCGTCTTGTCTATGGTTGAGTTTCATGAGAGCGGTGAGTTTTTCCTCCCGAACCTGGTACACAGGTCTCGTCAGTATAGTGATCTTTTCCGGTTAAGAAAAAAATAAGACAGGGTCAGATATGTTACCTTAATAGATTCCTCGATGAAGGCGCGCGTCTGAGCTATAGACTCCTGAGCGTGATTATAGGACTCTTGCACGATGGTGAAGTAGGCGAGAACATTGCAGATATCTTGATCTGCACGCTGCAGAGTCACCAAGACCATTGGAACATCTTTTGGTAAGGTCAGCAACGGACCCGGCACACTATCCTGAGGGAATGAGACTGCTTCCAAGTCGGAGTGCCTTCTAGTCTCTCCCGCCACCTCCCGTCCAATAGCACGATCCCCACGCTCTTCGCCGATGAGCTCAGAGGTCAAAGGCTTCTGGTCCAGATCCAGATCAACAGATCCAGTCACGATGGCGTCCTCATCACCCACTACCTCTACATTCCTCACATAGAGCCTACCCGAGCCCAAGGATATCCTGAGATGAGCAGCCAGCTTGAGCCCAGGATCTCCTTGACTCAGCGTCTGTGTTACGGTAGCAGATTCCGTGCCATTCGATTGCGAAGACTTTGCCTCTACCGAAGAAGATAGTCCTGGTGGGTTTGGACGCGGATGCACGTCCTCGGATGAAGTAGAGGTGAGGTCTGGATCACTTGGTTGGACGCTAGCGTGTACACGTAGTCCGCCCGACTTTGCTTGGCGAACGCTAGCCTCTACATAGTTACCATTCTTATTAGGCTTCGCAGGGTAGCTGTGCGGACGACTAGACAACGAGAACCTGATGTCCCGTCCAACCTGCTCTCTGAGCACCTTGGTCTTGCTTAGCTCCCGTCGCGCGCGGTCGAACTCGCCCCTTGCGGCATCCAACCTCGCTGTCCAGTGTTCGAGCACGTGTGTGGCCACATCCCGGGTGAAAAGGAGGAGATCCCCCAGTAAGTTAAAGTCAGGCAGGGTGCTTGCATCCACGATCCCGCACATGTCAGTCTCATACCGGCCGTTATATAGCTGTGTATGGGCATGCAATACATTGGCGCAAAAAGAAAGATGTTTCAGTACATCGACAGCGCAAGCTGGGGCGTCAATGGGAAAATGCGATTCATGTAGAGATGGGACAGAGTGCGCAAAGGGTGTAGGGGAAGTCCCCTCTGGAGTTGGAAGGGTGTTGGATAAAGTGGAACGGGCGAAGAGCCGATGCGGCTTTGACCTATATGCTGACCATTGTGAGTTGATGGAACGGACGCCAGACGACTTGGACGAGGAGCCAGACGATTTGGACAAGATACTTGCATGTGATTCCTGATTTTCTAGCGTCTTGGAACGACCGCGCGAAGACCCATAGGCCTGCCTGCCCAACGTGTGTTGTTGATTGTTGCTGTTGGGAGGTGAAACGACCTGCCGCCTCAACTCAGAAGATAACGTGGGGTGACTTTTGTGGCGGCCTAGGAAAATATGTTTGAACTCTGGTCTAACAACGTCGATTGGTCGCAACCTTCGGAGTCATCAAAACATCATATCAGTTTCATAGAAGGCTACTGCTTCATGCACACGCACGTACCCTCTCTCGTTTCTCATTTCTTTGACGGCTGCCTTTCCGGAAAAACCACGGTCGCAGTCCAGCATAGCCAGTAACACTGGAAGGCTATGACCGTGTTCGGCAGCAGCGTGCAGCGGTGTCTCGCCTTTACTGTCTGTCGCGCGAAGCGGCGCACGGAGTCTTCGTATGAGATGCACAGTAAAAATGTACAAGGGGTGCGCGCGGAGATTTAAAGAGGAACATGAGGGTTCCTGTCCGCCATCAGCGGCACCTTTGGTATCACCCCTAGCCGTTCGCGAAAGATGGTGCAGCGGAGAGAATCCGAGTGTTGAGAACAAGCCGACATCAGCGCCGGCGCTGTACAGCGCGTCCAGTAGAACAGGATTTGGGTATGGTCGCTGACATACGACGTGATGTGCAAGAGTGAGGCCTGCGCTATCTCTGAAATTGACGAGAAACAACGTCCTAGGTGAAGGAATTGTCTTGGGTCGTTGGCACAAGGAATACAAGTCACTACTGGAGTTGGCAGAGCTGGAGATGGTAAAGAATAGAACATTCCGAAAAGTATCGACATTATTATCACGAATAGCACGTAGAAGAGTGTCGAACGTGCGCCGAAACTCCGTGACATCAAACCAGGTCATGGATGGCGGGCTGAGGAACCTTTGCGGAGAAAAGAAAAGGGATCCAGTCGTCTCGTCCGCATGAGTAGCCATACGCTTACTAGAAATAAAGTTGCCAGATGTGATGCGCTAAATATGTAGATTAACATCGAGCACAAGCACGCAAACAAGAGGTCGTTGAAATATAGTATTCACTGCAAAAACAGGGACAAAGAAGGGTCTGCATTATGTTCTTGACATACCTCGGATTGCCGATAACGCCGTAACGCTTCTTCACATAGCCATACGAGTTGCGGATGTGGAAGTGCGTATTCTATCGAGGAGCGCTGACTGACGTCCTTAAAGTCCGGCCTGGCGCCATGGGCCAACTGTGAGACAAATTAAAGATATGTATCTTCTCCAGATGACGACAAAGAGCTTACCAGACGTTGCACCACTTGCAAATTCCCATCTCGTGCTGCGTCTTCCGTCACATGATTAGTCAAGGACTAGGAAAATAAGTGGCTAAACATACACATGAGTGGTGTTGCACCATGATCGTCCATTGCGTTGACTTCCAGCAGCCCGTGAGTAAAATCAAGCAGACACATTATTTCCGAAGGCATGTTCAACCAAGACATGAGGCAAAGAAGAGTAACGCCTCCTGCCCAGGCCATGGGAGCATTTAGCGAGTACAGAGACAGCTCTGGTTGCTGCGTTATGAGCTTCAAAATACTCAGCCTACGTTCTGAAAGGCGTGGCTGTATTTGTGCGTCGACGGCATCGATCCTAGCACTATGGTCAGAACAAAAACGATCAAATAAATTTTATTGGAACTGACCCGGTCCCTAGAGCAGCGTATGACACGACATTGCGGCCTCGCTCGTCTGTCGCGTTTACGTCCGCACCAGCCGCCAAGGCTCTTTCCACGGCAATAATGTCGGCATCGAGGATAGCACTGAATAACTCAGGTGTTGCTGGTGTCATCTGCACGGTCGACCTCGCCAGTACTGCATGTATCGTCCACCTTCAAGTGGGATGGGCAGCAGTTGAACGCAACACCTTATATTGCGGTATAAACCTTAGCGGTGCGAAGCCACCGTGAAGCCACATAAAAGGAATAGCCATTAAAGTATAGGCGCGCGCGGCAGTTTCGCTTCTTTATGAGAGATCGCACTTGCTTAGTACTTGGATTCATAGATGCAGGCACATTATAAAATAAAGATTGAATAACAGAATAGAACAAGAGCCTCAACCGTCCAGCTACACAATCCGGACTTGGGTAAAACGTCAGCTGACGAAGTCGAGAAAATAAGCATTCTGCTTGCAGGGAAGAACAGATTGGACAAATCAGATCCCAAAGTTAATTCAAGCTCCAAGACATACCCCGAAAACCGGTATGATGTGGATCAAATTATATGTCGGCGGTCTCAGCTGTTTGACACAAAAATAATCGTTGGGTCAGGAATTCAACAGGTAGTTCCCATCACATAAATACAGCGTCGTCATGTATATATTGCTCACGGCCATCAGTCAAGTGAATCAATAGAGGCACAGAATACAGTTGCGCCAATAGCCGTTCCACGGCGAAGATCGCAAGAACTTCCCAGCCTGCCACGGTCCTGCAGAGAACTTACACGGAAACCTCAAGGGCCAGAAGAACCTCTGGCAGGGACTAACGAAATATTCTTGCTATTTCTAGACAAGCTAATCCCTTTGCGGCGCCAACTCGAGGCACTGTTCGGGTAGTTCTAAACTTCATAAATGTGCATCTTTGGCAAAGATAGCCGGTCTTTGACACAGGGAAGTCCAGGGCATTGGACGACGTGATAAGTAAGACACATTGTGTGTAGTAGTAATTCTTGTTTGTATTTGTTCAATCGAGAAAGAAATTGAACATTTACGGATCTTGCAGGCGATAGGCGAGCGACATCGGATAAGAGTATGTAAGAGTGAATGCAGCAAGACACGATCAATTAACAATATGACGCGGATGTATCGATGGTTGCCCAGTGTCTTCCTGCTGTACACCCCACACGTCGGACTTCCAAAACATGTATGGCAACGGAAGTATTGTATAAATATGTTACATCTGTGGAGAGCAGTCTTCGTGATCCTCTGAGATACTTGAACTTCCTCAACTCAACCGAACCCAGTAGCTCTCCTTGTTCCTCAACGGCAGTTCAATATGGATAGTCATCCAACTTGGCTTCTGCAGTAATAACACCACTCTCGATCTGCTTCTGGTGCAAGTCGTCCAACCATGGAAGCATCGTATCTGCAAAGAGTGCCTTTCCCTTCGCCTGGGCTATGGGTTCAGGCCAGCTCTGGAAAACGCAGAGCAGTAAAGATGTGTTTTGCAATGTCGAGAACCACATTTGCAAACTTACCCTAATTGCCCCAGCCAGTCTTCCAGGGATACCGGGCTCGCTGACTATTTCTGTCACACGATGGAAGTATGTCCGAATAGTGAAGCATATACAACCTGTTTTCGGCATACGTCGTAAACTTTGACGTTCGCTTCTGAAATATACCTGAGACATGCTGGGTTTGGCTGCCGTGTTTAATGTCAACGCTCGAACATAATACAATTACTCACTCTGTCGTCGGTTGCGGTGGCTGCCACTCCCTGTCCATCAGTGCTTCAGGGCGAGGCATGTGGGTTGCTTGCTCGAACTTGTCTTCATCGCCATGATGGATACTTGCCCATGCAATATCCTCGTCAATCTAACAGACAGAAAATGGTAACACGTTCTGCGCATACAGTGCAAGCGGTACCTGAAAGAAATACTTGTAATAAATTAGCATCGTTCGGCAATTGAATCATGAAGACATATTACGTTAAACATACATTGTTCCGTAGGACCGGTTTATCAACTGGGAGCCTTCGAAAGAATCTCCCAGATCCATAATTCTCACCCGCGGCGAGCACCAATACCATCAAATAACTCACCTATCTAATGATAGCTGCAGCTTCTCTTTGTATTGATAAACTCCCCCTTTGAGGTGTATGTCTTTGAGAGGAAGACCGATTTTATCCTCGAGCCTCCAGAATCCTTTATGGTCCACGTTAAATTGAAAAAAAGGAACTTAGTTGAGAGAGTAAAACGTGGAGTCGCGCTATACCAACCGGGAATACATATAGCCCCAGCGCGCAGATAGTACTGTCCGTCAGAGCCTTCCACCATAATCGCAAGGTCTTCAGCTAAGAGGCCTCCGACTAACATAGGATCATCAACGTCAAGATCCCACTTGTCTCCAGTAGGGAGGATCTCCACGATTTTGACCCTTCCCCCGTCTTTGCCAACTATGCTATCTCCTTCTCCAAGACCGCCATGGTCATGAACGCGAGTGACTTTAAACATCTGGGGATATCGTTTCGCAACTAGATAGAAAAAGGCCGCGCATTTCAATGCAAACACCCCAGCGCACTGAACCCCGAAATTTGATACGCACGATAGGAAGCCAGCTCTGTACATACCTCCAGAGCGGCCCTCTCAGCACCAGGAAGAGTCCGCACCGCCTTGTCGCCTCTAAATAAATATTAGCATCGCAAGTCACGTTTAATATTCTTTCTGACCGTTCTCTTGCTCTAGCCTTGCGTATTGCCAAGGTTTCTAGATATCTTAATGGTTCCTAATTCATTGAAGAACACAAACGAAGGACTGAAGCCGCCCTCACGTGTTGTCCAGCTCAATCCAGGAATCCCATGACATGGGTCGGATACCCATCGTGACAGAGTAACCTGGTCCAGAGCTATATAGAGACCAATTTTTGGAATCATTCGGGATAGCAAAAACTCAAGCGTGAGAAATTCACCGAAAGGGTCGATAACGAATGGGTTTCGTGGTGTGCACATCGAAGTCTGTCAAAGCCGCAAATTCTGGATAGACGAAACCAACAGGAGTCCATTCTGCGTTTGTGATTCATATGAGACGATACAATATGGTTTCAATCAAGTTTCTAACCTCCCAGGGGTCGCTCACGACTGCTCTGACTTGTTTTCTCTGCAGAGAGAGCCACATTGTTGCCGCGGCTTCTTATAGAATACCATGTGGCAATCATGAAAGACACAGCAGTAGCGAGGACCAACAAGTCAGTCGCACCCAGGGTCATAATGAATGAGAGAAAGAGGATCGTGAACCGAAGCCCATTATCTGCAGAGATAAACGTAAGTAGATAGAAGGATCGGCCCGGAAGACCGAGATACAAATTTCCTAAAAGAGTAGCAACTTGGACAGAGTCGTTTCCATGAGTTTAAAGCGACATTGAAAGAACGATGATATCCTCTTCGCGGCTTGGAGCGAGCATATATTAAAAAAAAAGAAATACGGATGTTGAAGCTCGCGTGTGCGACACCAAAGTCCTGCGTTGCGTATTTGCAAGTACCCGCGAGGCAATAGGCAGATGTTTAAGCTGTGATCACGTCTGATGTTACCGAACAGTGAACACCACTAATGTGACACAAAAGTGATAGCACTGGGGGAACGTGATCTCAACTAGTGAGGTGTGATTCAGGGTAGTGCCTCCAGCTGTAACTCGTTTTATGCAGGTTTCACTTATAGAAAAAAATGCGTGAAAAAGACTCTGTTCAAAATTGGTTCGCCAAACAAAAAGCAGAAGTCCAAGCTTACCATCACAACCAGTTGTTTGCAGACAGTATATTCCATTCGTGGTTGAGGGGATTAGCACTACAATACCTATATACCTTCATAATTTGTGCTCTTCGTAGGCTATTGCTGCCATGGGCTGTGCTTAGAAGTTGGCCACCAGTTTCCAATAACTTAAGAGTGAAAGACCTTAAAGAAAAAAGGCGAAGTGTCGGTATCGCCATAGACATGCGAAGGAAGGAGGGCAGAATTTTGTGAGCGGCGACGCGAGATTAGAGGACTCGAAACAGACTATGGCGACAGCATACAGCCAATCGTAAAAGTATGCGAATTGTCGGAGGTTGAAATCTTGGATCTTGGACCCTATCTGTAACAATGGATACTCCAGTCAAGTCCGATGAGGAGGTGGAGGAAGGTGAGATTGGATCTGTGGATGATTATGACCCTGCTTTCGAGTACTCTGGCGGCATCGAGGTCAGCCAGTATGTCCCACAGCCCCCTCGCAGAGCTTCACCATCACCTCCTGTAGTATCTGCCACAAACAAGACGACGATATTTCGTCTCATTGCGCTCCAATCTTCCGTCCTTGCGCGATCAAAACGGGTTGTTGCATTGGATGGCTATGCGGAGGTTTCTATCGGCCGGGACGTGGCGACGTCAGCAAGAGTCCGGTTGAAGGAGATGGCAGTCTCTAAGTTCCACGCGTCTATATACTGGGATGGCTCACGGCGAGAGTGGGGTATTGTGGATATGGGTTCTATGCACGGGACTTTTGTACGTTCTGCGCAAGATCCTTCCACGTCTACCGCTGCCTCTCAGCACGGAATGCCTAGGACTAGGCTGTCGGAACCACGTAAAGCTAGTATGCCAAGGGTTCTAAAACATCTTGATGAGGTCACGATTGGCGGAACGACATTCTTAGTTCACGAGCATCTCACTGGGCGCCCATGTCCCGACTGTACCACCGAGGGTGGAGTAGAAATACCTCTCTTCTCACACGCCTCTAGGAGAAACCATACAACAAACGATGAACAGTCTCGCAAGCGGAAATATAACACAACAGATAATGGAGAAAGAGACGCAAAGAAATCCATGGCAAAGTTGAGAAGCAGTTTGTTGTCGCGTCACGCACCATCTAGTCCTTCACCGCCAACATCCAATGCCGCTTACAAGGATCGCTCTGCCCTTCGTCGAGAACTTCATCCAGAGCCCCGAATACCTTCGCTCCCTGTGCCTGCTCGATTGGACCCTCAAATAGACCCTTTGCCTATTCCCCGCCTTCCGTCTCCACCGCCCCCTCCACCACCACCTGTCCCCTCCAGTAACATTGGGCATAAACTATTACTTCTTCAGGGATGGAATCCAGGCATGACACTTGGAGAAGACCCCAATATCGGGCTCTTAGAGCCTCTTAATGTCTCTGCGAATGCTTCTAGAGCAGGCCTGGGGTCATCAGCGCAGACACCCCGTCTTCCTAGTCAGGCGCCTGAAGACTGGAAAGAAGAGGGGAAGCGCAGACGATGGGAAGGAATCAGAGCCAGATGAATGCATAAGGACGCGGAGGGTATGGATATTTTCCTTGAGGTGAGCTAGTTTTTGCAGATCAAGATATTCAACTTTACAGTTGCAGGGAAGCCATATATAATCCCATGAATTCAGTCAATTAGTGGATTCATAGATTATATATATATAAAGTACAGTAACAAGTCAAGATAGGTCACATTAAACCTTACACCTCTAACGCTGGAATAGAGAACCCGTATGGTTTGGTTCTCCCTTCAGGGTCTTTTGAATCGATCTCTACTCTGAAAGTGACATCTAACGCAAATTGACGCGTCGTCCCGCTGACTGGAGCAGCTGCAGAAACGTTCTGTTCCAAAGTTCCACCCTCCTCGTCTCTAGCAATTTTCATATCCTGATGACCGTTGGGGTCTGATTCGCTGTTTGGGCCCCCATACCCATTCATGCTGTTACTTGTAACGGACCGCTGCAGACCCGCATGCTCAGTTATGATTGCATAGTTGCGGGCCGGCATAGTGGAAGAGATCTTGCGCGGATTACCATGAGGGTCCTCGCGGAACAGCGTCATCAGGTTCTCATGCGTGTGCCAATTGAAAATGTGCACATGGTCACGTCTATGCATGAGATTTGCGACTACATCCGGTGGTGGTGCATTCGTGATTGCTGAAGATACCACGTTAACCATGTATCGAGGGTCTTTGTTCTACAAAAAATAAAGTGAGTTGATCGCTGGATCAGAGCGTGTATCAGGAATGGCCTGCAGTACCTGTGGAATATTAAGCCTAGGAGCCGAGAAGAACCGACCAACGGCTGCAAGGTGTACATCTCCGCTAAGGATGGTGACGCGAACCTGCTTCTTGACCGCAAAGGATTGCAGGCGCTCAATGAGCGTATTGCGCTCTTGCTTATGAGTTGCCGCGCACCCTGTGACTCTGATCAGCGGACGGAAGCCAAGAATCGCGGGCCCATACAATGGTCGCTTAAGTCGTCAAGAAGCTCTGAGGATCCATCAAAATTGTTGAAAAATCTTCCTCCTATCCCGAAAAGCTTGTGACCTAGCTTTATGGGCGCGGTGATTACTCTGCTACCTAGGATGCCCTCAAGCCATACGAGTCGAGGATATGCTATTGGAACGCCAAGGAGCAGGATTAAATGCCTTGTTTGACCTTTAACAACTTCCTCATCAAGACGAGAAAACATTGCATCGTATGTTGAATCATAACATATTTGTGTACGCGTCCGCTCGACACGACATTCCAGCCCAAAAAAAACGGTCCGCGGGCCCAGTTTCGTGCACAAAGAGACTGAAAGTGACGGTATGTAGGGTCCAGGACGTTTGCCGAGCACAAAAGACGGGTCAGGCGCATTTTCGATATCGGATGGCGGCGTATGCTGCTGAAAGAGGAAATAATATTTGTGGGCTGCTTTTCCAATGGCGAGGAAGACGGGTGAACGCATGAAGCGGTCTTGGTACGATCCGTATCCATCAATAATACTATGGAACGATAAGACGGTGAAGAACCTTGGTCAAACGATAGACTCACTCATGGTCATCCCAGAGCTGAAGACTTGGAATACAGGCACTAGCCTCCCGGAAAGGACTGGTAGTGTACCAGGTAACATAGTTGTTAAAATACCATTCATCAAGTTCGCGGGAGAGCTTGGGAGTAGATGGTGTCTTGGCGCGACGACTAGGTTTTGGATCCTTTGCCCAAGCTTGAAGGGGCCCTTCGAGACATATACGGTCGGAATAAATCTGGTCACCACCACCTGAGAAATCAAAGTCTCAGTAGATTCATACCGATATAGGATGAATGTGTACCAATCATGACATGAAATGGGTACTCGGCATGAACTAGACGCTAAAATTGGCACAAATCAAGAAAACTGACAAAATGGCACTTGCCACGAAGGACCTGGAAGGACTTTAGTCAATGACCAGATGGACACCTTTTTGACTCACGTCATGCCATAAAGCGGGACCGGCAAATTGGTCTCCAGGAATATTGACAGAAAAGCCATTGCAAGAATGAAACATAATACGCATATTCTTATCATTTCCAGGGACGCTAAAAGAACCATGCACGGGTGGGTTATCGATCCTGTATTCGACTCGTTGCTCTTCAGACAAGGTTTGCACCGTAAGGGAATACCTCCAGAACTTGCACCCGTGTTCGGAAAATATAATTTGGGGACTCGAGGAATGCCCCCGAACGCCGTATGAGAGTTGCAGTGGCCAGGGTGCAATTTCGTCCCCCAGGATAACGAGCAGCGAACCATTCCATACCCCTGTCGCATAATCCATATAGGTGTATCTATTTGAGTACGGCACTTCAGTAATGACGCATGACCCAAGCCAAGAATTTCTCACCGCAAAAGAGGGCCACAAATGATACTAGACGACATCGTAGTTGTGGTTAAGAACTTTGTTAAATACCGACATTATATGTCTAGAAAACAGTATGATGACTAAAGAAGGCGGCATGAAAAAGGCCAACTGACAGATCCTAGACAAGTCTCGGAAGTCAGGGTCAAAAAGACCGGCAGCGTACGGCAACTGTGGAGACGAGAAGGTTTCTGCCTTAGTGGCGGTCGCATTGCAAAGCTACTAAACTAAAGTGTTGCAATTTGGTGTATTTTCCTTACGCAACAAATACTTACTCGGGACTCTTTGCTCCGCGTTGTCCTTTCCTTTGAAAATCACAACATGTCAGCTTCAGCCAGAGGGGCAACTAGTTCATCAGGGCAATCATCACCTCAGTCACAAAATGAAGGTAACATGACATCGTTCCCATGGCTGTCATGTCGAACACCAGCGTCGAAAGGCTGCAAGAGAGGACGCCAAAGACTAAGATTCGTTCCACAGAACATTTGACCCTAGGGACTCGGAAAGGGTAGATGAATGTTGGCTGAAGTCCAATTGTGAATTGTAGCACTAGAGTAGGCAACTGGAGCTATGCGAGGCCTTGCATGACGCGTGACTCTTAACTAGTGATATTTAGAAAATCGGAAAACTAATCCCGATTAGTGATCGTAATCTGGTACCGCCCTAAGGTACTGCTACCAGCGATCTACGAGCTAGACGCGAGAATACGAAGGACAATCTTTCTCTCCCTCCCGTTACTCTTACCCGACCCTTGTCTACTCTATTAACATCCTCACCAAGTTGACCACCAACCCTGAGCTGGACACGCTTTCTGATTACACCAAGATCTCTGCTATTGTGGCAGCAGTGGCCATCCACAACAAACCTCCTCAGAACATGTCACTTGTTAATATTTGTCTACATTGGGTTATACAAGCTACCTCTGGACATTCAAGTGCGCAGAATATACCAGGAAGTGGATTGGATAAGAAGAGCCATATAGGAAGCAGGCCATCCAAACTCTCTCTAACTGACCTGAGAAGGACTGTCAGGATACTGTCATGATTCAAATTATGGTCTTAGCCTACATTCCTCCAATCAAACAATGCTTTGGATCTTTAGCATTTGGAAAGCTTCCCTTACACACTACTTTTTTCTCACTATCACCTGCAATATTCCACCAATCATCAGCACATGATTTTATACAACAATCAAATAACAATTGACGAAGCAATTAGTAAACATGTTTGATGTAAATTGGGTACTCTGATTACCCCTATCTGTTAAATGACAGGTTACTACTGATATTGAGTGACATTCTGGGGACGATGATGTTATTTCCAGGATGTGTCACTTAGTACATACAGGGTTCCCAGAGGTTCCGGTGGACTTCCAGGCAGATTGGAGGGACTTGGCTTCAACTTTAATGTTACACTGACTCAGTGTTCTGTCCCTGTATTTCAGAAAGTCTGAGTAACTGGAAGACCTGGATGAGCTGGGGCTTATCATGGGTGGTGGCATAGAGGAGACAGAGTAGGGAGAGAGAGAGAATGGGGTGTATTAAGACAATATCAGAACTAAGGAACATACAGGAAAACTTTGGGTTTATGTACTAGGGGTGTCAGGGGTCAGGCTTGGGGATAACTAATATAAGATGAAACATGTTTCATAACTATCAAAGAAAGATTTTTGTAACATGGAGACAAGGGGTAATGATAGAATGATACATGGGAATGGGGATAATAGTATAGGGGTCACCTCTGGAGGGCTTATGGAGAGCAGCCTTGACACTATCACTATCCCCATCTTTTTCAAGGAACTCTATGGCTAAGCTGATTCTACTCCAGCAAAGTTGTCACGATTGGATTTTGGGCAGTCACCTTACTTCTGAATGCTTGCATCTAATGATACTATTCAGAATCTGAATTACTTCAACCAATCCCTTTGCACATATTAATCTGTTCATTCAATATACAGTGACTCACAAAACTGATTCAATGTTTAGTGCTTTTGGACATTGAATAGCTTTGAATGTAAAGATATATGAAAAAAGTGTTGGTGCATCAAAGAAAGAATCTGATCAGGGCTATGCAACCATTAAAAATTATGTAATTCCAATCAGGGGTGATGAAGATATGGGCAATTCAAATCAAGGGCCCATTGACTCAGTTTTGTGAGAGGGTCTCAGAGAAATAGTAAGTTGCAATTCTAGTACTTGGTATTGCCCCCCTTAGTCTTAATTACTGCATCAAGTCCTCTAGGCATACTCTCTATCAAATTCTGACACACCTCTGGTGGTATGTTATTCCATACCTCCTCTACTCTCTCTCAAATTTGCCAAATTCCCTGGGTGGTGTTGGATACTCCTTAAGCCTGTTTTTTGCATGATACCAGAGGTGCTCAATAGGATTCAGGTGTGGAGACTGTGCAGGCCAGTCAAGGAGAGTGATATTGTTGTTTTCCATCCAGTTCTTAGCCTTCTTTGACTTTTGCTTTGGGCCATTGTCCTGTTGAAAAATTACCTGTTCCTCAAAAATTCCACTATCCTCCAGGCAGTGTCAGGGGACAACCAACTTTCACTGAGTTCTACACCTTGGACACCTTCACTTGTTAGAGGCACAAGTCCGAAGTGCGAGAACCTCGATCCGAAGTCTCGGATTGCAGATCTGAGGTCTCGGACCACCTGAGTGTCAGAATCCAAATAATAGCAATAGATGTTGTGGATAAATGTTGGATTAGTAAAAGTGTTCGGAAACATCCTTAATAGTAATAGAATGGGTTTGGAAAGCAAATGGAAATCCTACAGTAAAAGTGAATGACTTTCGGAATGTCTGCGAATGAAGTGCATAGTTCTGAAGAGATAGAGGTTCCGAAAGGATTCTATCTCGTGAATTGAATGAACTTTGCAGTTCATGTCGATCACAGTCAATAGTCTTACATTCCTTGAAGTGGATTTAACTAATAAAAGTTGAATTGAAGGGCTTACTCAAAATATACAGTTGTTGGTGAAGTTGAGTTTGGGAGCGAGTTTGGCAAGTGTAAGTAGAAAATCAAGTTGACATGCGATAATTGAACTAGGGAATGTACATGCGAATGTGCTAGCTATATACTGAACCATTCGGAAGAAAGAGCGAATGGGAATGAGTCCGTGATGGTTATAAAGTGGCCAAGGTACATGTATACTAATTAAAGACCATAGGAAACAAAGAACAAGGGTGGTAGGAAAATTGTGAATGAAGAAGAATATTAACGGACCCACAATAACTCTTGAAACATGTTTCCGAACCGCATGGCTCTTCGGGTAGAACTAACCGTGCCTAAATCCTTTGGAGGGTCATCCCGAGGGTCTAGAACATTCATATCATAGAACATAATGATATGGAATGTCATCGCAAGCTTCCACACAATAGAAACAACTCAATCAATGAGTTCATTGGAAAAGATGGGGATAGTGATGGGGATAGTCAGGGTGCTTCTTTTCCAGAAAAGATTATGATCGGACCTGATTATTGATCGTTTCACTAAACACTCCATGGAGTGATTCCTGAACTGGATTGGGTGACCGGATCAAATGTATGTGGAGCATTGATGCAAGGGTGATTCGGAATTCGGAAGATCCATTTGGAGGGATTGGTTCGGAAGGACAATGATGTAGATGAGGTGTCCATATTGTGATCGTGACACTGAGACCTCAGCCAACCTCAGGGTGTGACCCGAACATCGGACCAAACACTGGCCCAACATCCGACCTTCGTCAGGGATGAAGTACCTTATGGGGATAGAAGTCAGGCAGGGTTGACAGCACATAGGAATACCCCTGGTTGGGCATTAGGTACTCGTATATAGTCTCTTTTCACTAGTAGAGAGGATCCCTAGGTTTTTCTCTTTGGATTTCCTCTCTGGATTTCCTCTCTACTAGGTGAGAGTTCCCTTTACTGTATTTCCTTGCATATATATACCTTTGGATTTCCCCTCTACTAGGCATCTGTGAGCGCTAGGAGGGTTGCCCTTACAGGCGGGGCAGCAGGTGGTCCTCCAACATGGACACAAACTGATCAGCATCCATCTTCCCCTCAATCTCTGCAAGCTGGCTTACACCATTCCATCCCATACACCCCCATACCATAATGTTTCCCCCTCCAAACTTGACTTTCACCTGCACCTCTCTCTCAATCAACCCCTCCCCCTTCTGTTTCCAGACCCACTGCCTCCCATCTGACCCAAACCTGTTGATTTTGGTCTCATATGACCAAATGACCCTCTTCCAGTCTCTACTGTCCACTCTCTGTGCTTCAAAGCAAAGGCCAACCTCAGCTGTCTATGCCTTGCACTGAGGAAGGGCTTTTTCTTCTTCACTACAGCCTTGAATGAATGTTTCCTGAGAACTCTTCTGACTGTTTCTGAGGAGACTGGGTGGGGGATAATTGTATTGATGTGTTTGGTGACCTGAGTAGCATTGGCAGCTCTGGCAGTAGCAATTTGTGATAAAATAGCATGTTGATCTCTAGAGGAAAGCTTGGGGGGATGACCTCCAGAGGAGTAGTGCTGGTTGGGATGGAGAGTTCTGAGAGTCCTGGATACTGTGGACTGGCTGAGCCCAAGTCCTGAGGTAATAGTGCAAGTGGAATGACCATGAGAGGCCAAGGAGAGGATGTTTTCTTTTTGAGCAGAGGAAGTGGAGTGTATTGGAGTGTAGTGAAGTTCTGGACATGTTGGAGGGGATTAAATACCTTAATTTGAGTTTTCATGAAAGATAAGGTTACCATAGTACCCTTCTATCAAGGGTTGCATGTTATATAATAGATGATGGAGCATCAGATTCTGATTGTTCTGATACCATCTCACAAAACTGAGTCAATAGGCCCTTGATTTTAATTGCCTGTATCTTCATCACCTCTGATTGAAATTACATAATGTTTTAATGGTTGCATAGCCCTGATCAGAGTCTTTCTTTGATGCATCAACACTTTTTTCATATATGTTTTACATTCAAAGCAATTCAATAAATAGTCCAAAAGCACCAAACATTGACTCAGTTTTGTGAGTCACTGTAGTTCACTTGGTATTTAGTGAAACAATCAATAATCAGGTCTGATCATATTCCTTTATTAGAAAGAAGCACCCTGACTATCCCCATCACTATCCCCATCTTTCCAATGAACTTATTGATTGAGTCATTTCTATTCTCTCCAAGCTTGCAATGACATCCCATATCATTAGCCTTTATGATATGAACATTCTAGACCCTCAGGATCATTCTCTGAAAGATTTCTACACGGTTACCCCTACCCAAAGAGCCATGCAATTTGGAAACATGTTTCAAAAGTTATTGTTGGTTCGTTATTCTTTCTTCCCATTCACCATTTTCCCATCTCCCTTGTTCTTTGTTTCCTATAGCCATTAATTAGTCTACATGTACCTTAGCTACTTTCTGACCCTCATGGACTCTTTCCCATTTGCTCTCCTTTCTGAATCGTTCAGTATATAGCTAGCACATTCACATGTATGTTCCCTAGTTCAATTATTGTACGTTTACTTGATTGTTCTACTCAAACCTGCTATCCCATTGTGAACTACCTTGAACAGCAACTTCACATTTGAGTGAGTACTTCAACTTCATTTATATTAGTTGAGACACACTTCAAAAGAATGTGAGACCATTGGCTGTGGTCAACATGGACTGCAATGTTCATTCGATCCATGAGATAGAATCCCTTCAGAATATCTATCTCTTTGGAACTATGCACCTTTTTGCAAACATTCTGAAAGCTTTTCACTTTTACTGTAGGATTTCTATTCACTTTCAAATACCATTCTATTACTATTGGAAACATTTCCAAACAATACTACTAACCTTACATTCATCTACAACTCTTATCTTTGATAATTGAATTTGACAAAAGTCTCCTATGATATGCAGGCTTGCCCTTCTGAAAAGAACAAAGGGATATTCTCACTTGCTGAAACTCCACTTGATTTAAAATTATGATTGTCATGTATATTGGCTTATATTCAGGCCATTCACAACGAGTTGTCAAGTTAGAGTAGATCAATCAAGTAGATGTGCAATAATTGAACTGGGGAACATACATGCGAATGTGCTACTTATATACTAGAGGGTTCAGAGGCACAAGTGAATGGGGAGGAGTCCGTGGGGATCAAAAAGTAGCTAAGGTACATGTATGCTAATTAATGACCATAGAAAATAGAGAACAAGGGTTGGATGAAAATTGTGAATAGGAAAAAGATTTAATGAACTAGAAATAAATCCTGAAACTTGTTCCGGAATCATGTGTCTTTTCGGATAGAGGAACCCTTGTGTTACTTCTTCAAACAATGACCCTGAATGTCGGAGATGAATACGTCAACATATTGAGTCATATATCCTGTCACCATAAGCTTTTAGAAGCATAGAATCGACCCTGATATTGAGTTCCTAGAAATAGATGGGGATAGTAATGAGGATAGTGTAGATGCTTCTTTTCTGAGGAAAGGATAATAACAGGACCTGATCTATTGGTTGGGTCCTTGTGATGTTATCAGGGCAAATCATGGTGTTAAGGGTGATGGAATGTTGAATGGTTCATGTGTGACAAAATTGTTGATGATTTGGATTCCGAAGAATCAATTCGGAAGGAAGTTGTTCGGATGGTTTGGAGGGTGGAGTAAGACACAAATCATGATCGTGACACTAAGTAACCCTCCCTAGAAATCACATCATTGTCCCAGGAACATCATTTATCATTAGTAACA
>QMFG01005023.1:0-14578 GCA_003314545.1 Ramaria sp. MG151 | reverse complement strand
CACAAAGCTTCTCAGTCCGGGTTTAGAAAGGTACTGTAAAGGTTAGCACTAATAAGTCTTTCTGAAGTTATTTTCAATCACGGTGGTTGACAACTTACACCTAAATTTGCAGGGATGTGGATCTAATCCCATCCTTTTTGTCTTCCGATGTCGGCACTTTCAGCAATTTATCTGTCCTATCTAGGTTTCAATCGACAAGCTCTGCCTTGCTCAGACATGTGGGTTTACTTATGCCGTAGCGCATCTGTCAAACATACCAAGTTTTATCTCTGCTCCTTTGAGGAATTATGGGGCGAATTGCTTATGTTTCAGGAAACGACCATTTGTACATGCTCCCCATTGTACCATACAATGGGGAGCGTGCACAAATGGTTGAAAGCTTTTCATTTTTGTTAGAACTTCCCAAAACGAGATATCAATAGACAAAATGTACTTGTTCGATGGTTCGAAGTGTACAGAGTACTCGGAACGTGTTTTGCTAGTATGTAATAGATGTGATGTTCGCCCCAAGGGTGTTATTCTAGCAGTAATTGAATTCCCGAGGAGTGGATTGCTTATCTGCCCAACTATGCACCAATCTGAAACCTGATCAATGGGATTTTAAAAAATTTCAACTTTGATGTCCTAATACTTGGCAGAGGGCGAAGAGTCACCCGTTGCATGTTGCCAAGATAGTGGAATGTGAAGCAAAGTGGTAACGTATGAAAAGTCGAAGCTTGAGTCGAATAATCAGCCGGGAAATAGGCCAATTTCCCATTCCGGACTACCTATGAAAAACATCTCCAACACTTAAAAATATTACATAAATATTCTGAATCTGCAAAATACATCAGATTATCAATCGATGCTGGATTGGAATACACATTGTGTTGGAAATGTGCGAGCGGCATTGTTGGCGGCACAACATTAGTTACAGTTGCTTAGTAATACTCATCTGTTTTTCAACGAGCCATTTCACTTGCTCAAGCTAAACAGCCTTCTGGCGCACGGTCCCTGTTCAGCACCACCCAGAATTCCAACATAAACAGATCACGGGTTGCTCCCGTTAACCACCGCCGGTGCTGACAGGTTCTGTCAAAACCAAACCGAAAGTCGTACCTACTGAAAGTACGCCAGGCCTACCGAAAGCCTGCTGGACCCTGAATCAAAAGCCGTACCTACCGAAAGTACGCCAGGCCTACCGAAAGCCTGCTGGACCCCGAATCGAAAACTGCACCTACCGAAAGTGCGTCAGGCCTACCGAAAGCCTGCTGAACTCAACCTATGGCGCCAAACAATCTCGAAAAACTCAATGAATCGAACTATGCAGACTGGCAGTATACCATGGCTGCGCTCCTCGTTGAGAAAGATCTATGGGATGTCGTTGACGGTACCCTCCCCAAGCCCCAAGGATCGGCAAACAATAAGGCCGTGAAGGCCTACCTTAAAAAGCAACAACTGGCGCGAGCAAAAATCATCCTCAATATAGAGAAATCGCAGTTACCACACACGCGCTACAACGACCCTAAAGAAATTTGGGACAACCTCGAAGCTGTGCACTGCGCTCGTGGTTTTGCAACTCGACTTGCCCTTCGCCGCCAATTCTTGTACATGCGCAAAGCAGATGGACAGCCGATGAGCATGTGGATCTCTGAAGTCAAGAATGCAGCCTTTTGGCTTGAAGCTGCCAGTGTTGCGGTCATCGACGATGACATTATCCTGGCACTTACAGAGGGACTTCCCGACACTTACGACAATTTTATTGTCGCGCTGGATGGCCTACCCCCGGCAGAGCTCACACTCGCTAATGTTATTACCTGGTTACTAAATGAGGAGGTGCGACAACAGCCGCGTGCGCTCGTCAAAGCCAAAGTAGAACGTTACGGAGAATCAGCACTAGCGGCTGATATCAAGAAGAAACGACGTGTCGCCTGAAATGGCCGCAATGGTAAATGAAGAGTTGGAGAATGAGAAGGATTACTCTCTGTTTGCCTTTTAGTATATACAAGGTGAATGGAACCCTATACTGCTCGAGGAGGTGTGTTGGAAATGTGTGAGCAGCATTGTTGGCGGCACAACATTAGTTACAGTTGCTTAGTAATACTCATCTGTTTTTCAACGAGCCATTTCACTCGCTCAAGCTAAACAGCCTTCTGGCGCACGGTCCCTGTTCAGCACCACCCAGAATTCCAACACATTGTTATATACTTTATGTATTTCAGCTTGGCTCATGCCTGAAGAATTCTAACACTTCCTAAAATTTCAAGTCTTTCTTAAAATTAGTTTTAGATCCTGTAAGGATGTCACAGTCACATTCCAGCCCGACCTCAGATAGCTATAAAAGTGTTTGGAAAGAGTGTTTCACCTCAGGAATCATTTTGTCTATTTTCCACACTACCCTGGTTACTTGGTGATAGAAAACTTTCCCCTTCACATTTTATTTAGCTCTGAACACATTCTATTTTTATCCTGCTCCCTGCTTCCAATATTTGACTCTCATAGTATATAAACCATAGTTTACCTGTCATGGTTCTTCAGTTCTGATATCAACTAATACATCTAATAAATTCTTTCATGTCACTCTGCTCTCTACACTCCACATGTCAAGCTCACTGGCTCACTCCTAGTTTCTGGTCCCTCAGAATCTTTCTGAAATAGGACAGAGTCAGCACACCATTAAAGTTGAGGCCAATTCCTTTGGGTCTTCCCAGAAGTACACCAGAGCTTCCAGATCCTATATTTTGTTAAGTGACTGTCAGAATTCAATTATCAATGATAAGAGTTATAGATGGATGTAGGGTTAGTAGTATTGTTCGGAAATGTTTCTAATAGTAATAGAATGATATTTGAAAGTGAATAGAAATCCTGCAGTAAAAGCAAATGGCTTTCAGAATGTTTGCAAAAAGGTGCATAGTTCTGAAGAGATAGATATTCCAAAGGGATTCTATCTCATTGATCAAATGAACTTTGCAGTCCATGTTGATCACAGCCAATGGTCTCACATTCTTTCAAAGTGTGTCTAAACTAATATGAATGAAGTTAGAGTACTCACTCAATTGTAAACTTGGTGAGAGGTTGTTGCTTAAGGTAGTTCACTGTCATGACCCTATTTTGGGACATTTGACTCTTATTATCCTGAATAACAATTGCTGAAGACCTCCAAAAACCACCTTTCAAACAAGGAATCATTGCCACCCTTCCCATTGTATTCATCAATCCTTCAGTCACTACATTAATGTTTAGTGAAACACTCACTAGTTAGGACCATGTCACGATCACAGTTTAGGATATTCTACTGTTTCAATCCCGAAACATAATGCTCCGAAGAATGCCGAAAGCCTCCTTCAGAATCTTGAATCACCCTTGCCTCAATACTTCCCACACATTTGATCTGGTCAACCAGTTCAGTTCAGGAATCACTTCATTAAGTGTTTAATGAAACAATCAATAACCAGGTCCATGTCAGAATCCAAATATCAGTGATAAAAGATGTGGATGAATGTTGTGTTAGTGAATCTGTTCAGAAATATTCCTAATAATAGTAGAATGGTTTTTGAAAGTGAATAGAAATCCTACAGTAAAAGCGAATGGCTTTTGGAACATTTGTGAATGAAATGCATAGTTCCGAAAAGATAGAGGTTCTGAAAGGATTCTATCTCATAGATCAAATGAACTTTGCAGTCCATGTCAATCACAGCCAATGATCTCACATTCCTTGAAGTGGGTTCCACCAATAAAAGTAGGATTGGAGTGCTTACTCAAATATAAAGTTGTTGTTTAAGGTGAGTTGAGGACGAGTTGGCAAGTGTGAGTAGAAAGATCAAGTTGACATACAATAATTGAACTAGGGAACATACATGCGAATGTGTTTAGCTATATACTAAAGGATTCGGAAGAGAATGGGAATGGGAATGAGTCCATGAGGATCGGAAAGTAGCCAAGGTACATGTATACTAATTAAAGGCCATAGAGAACAAAGAACAATGATGGAAGGAAAATTGTGAATGAAGAAAAGGATAATAGACTATCACCAACTCCTGAAACATGTTTCCGAATCGCATGGTGCTTCGGGTAGGGATAGCCATGCCTAAATCTTTTGGAGAGTCATTATGAGAGTCTAGAACATTCATATCATTAAGCCCGATGACATGGCATGTCATCACAAGTTTTGAGTGAATATGAATAACTCAATCAATAATTTTATGGTGAAAGATGGGGATAGTGATGGGGATAGTCAGGGTGGTTCTTTTCTAAAAAAAGAATATGATTGGACCTGACCAATGATTGTTTCACAAGAATTGTTTCAATAGATGGAGTATTTGAGTTGAAGTGATAGATAACAGAGTTGTGGGATGAAAGTGATGGGAGTGTGGGAATGTTGCTTTGGACTTCAGATGAAATGCTTCGGAAGGTTTGCTTTGGAATGAGGATAATGTGAATGGAATGTCCAGACTGTGATCGTGACAGTCCAATCATAATCTTTTCTGGAAAAGAAGCACCCTGACTATCCCCATCACTATCCCCATCTTTTCAAATGAACTCCTTGATCGAGTTATTTCTATGGTGTGGAAGCTTGCAATAATTCCATATCATCAGACTCTATTATATGAATGTTCTAGGCACTCAGGGTCACTCTCCGAAGGATTTAGGAATGGTTAGCTCTACCCGAAGAGCCATGCAATTCGGAAACATGTTTCAGAATTTATTTCCAGTTTGTTAATTGTTGCTTCATTCACCATTTTCCTACCTCCCTTGTTCTTTATTTCCTATGGCCTTTAATTAGTATACATATACCTTAGCTACTTTCTGACCTTCACAGACTCAGTCCCATTCGCTCTCTCTTCCGAACTGTTTGGTATAAAAGCTTGCACATTCACATGTAGATTCCCTAGTTCAATTATTGTATGTCAACTTGATTGTTCTACCCAAACTTCCCAACTTGTTGTAAAATCACCTTGAACAACAATTTCACATTTGAGTGAGCACTCCAATTCTACTTTTATTAATTTAAACCACTTCAAAGAATGTGAGATCATTGGCTGTGATCGACATGGACTGTAAAGTTCATTCAATCTATGAGATAGAATCCTTTTGGAACCTCTATCTCTTCGGAACTATGCATTTTATTTGCAAATGTTCCAAAAGCCATTCGCTTTTACTGTAGGATTCCTATTCACTTTCGAATACGATTCTATTATCATTAGAAACATTTCTGAACAGAATTACTAACACCACATTCATCTACAACTTTTATTACTGATATTTGGATTCTGACAGACCAATCATAATCTTTTTCTTAAAAGAGACACTCTGACTATCCCCATCACTATCCCCATCTTTTCCAAGGAACTCAAATGACTGAGCTGAATCCACTCGCTTACGATACACAGTAGCACACATCACCATTCAATTCTATGGTACAAATACCCCTGATGCTTGGGATCAATATTTGAAGATTAATGAAGAGTTGTCACTACCCAAAGAGCCATGTGATTTGGAAACCTGTTTCAGGATCTATTCCTAGTTCGTTAAATCTTTTCTCTATTCACAATTTTCCTACCTCCCTTGTTCTTTGTTTCATATAGCTTTTTATTAGTATACATGTACCTGTTGTGGAATTAATTACAGGCGCATATATGCTGCTCCGGACGGGCGCTTAACCGCCGGATAGGAGGGGAAGGCAATATATGCTGCATTCCTCAGGTCAATCTCATTCCCTTCATCTGAATTTATAACCATCCTTTAGATACTTCTCTTATAAGTATATGGACCAAGTTTTATTAGCTAGAGTCGTCTAGTTACTTAGTTATGTAGTTAAGTATAGTTCCCGGTCAGGGATGACCGGAGACTATACAGCTGCACGGGCAGCCGTAGACGAACCCCTCAGTGTGTTCTATCACTGAGGTGGTGAGTCTAACATTTGTTTACCTTGTAGAAGAGTAGCTAACTGGTTAGTAGATATCTCTGTCTGCAGGTAGTTATTTAATACTATAGTGTGTTCTATCACTGAGGTGATATCTCTGTCTGCAGTATCAAATTTTTAATATTTCTCCTATCTACAACAATCCAATAGCAACAACAGTACCTTAGCCACTTTCCAACCCTCACAGACTCCTTCTCATTTGCTCTCCCTTCTGAAGTGTTCGGTATATAGCTAACACATTCGCATGTATATTCCCTAGTTCAATTATTGTATGTCTGCTTGATTGTTCTACTCCAACTTGCCAACTCGTTGTGAACTATCTTGAACAGCAACTTCACATTTGAGTGAGTACTCTAACTTCATTCATATTAGTCTAGACACACTTTGAAAGAATGTGAGACCATTGGGTGTGATTAACATGGACTGTGAAGTTCATTCAATCCACAAGATAGAATCCTTTCGGAATATCTATCTCTTTGGAACTATGCACCTTTTCACAAACATTCCAAAAGCCACTCGCTTTTACTGTAGGATTTCTATTCACTTTCAAATACCATTCTACTACTATTAGGAACATTTCCAAATGATACTACTAACCCTATATCCATCTACAACTCTTATCATTGATAATTGAATTCTGACAAGTATAAGGATATCTCTACCCAAAGAGCCATGCGATTTGGAAACATGTTTCAAGAGTTATTATTGGTCCATTGATCTTTTTCTCATTCACCATTTTCCTACTGTCACAATTACAATATGGACACATTGCCTATACCACTGTTCTTCCAAACCACCTCTTCCAAACAGATCTTCCAAATCCCAAACCATCAACGTCCCAACTACATCATGTCCATTCAACAACTGGTTTCTTCTGCAATTTGGAGACTTGGAAACATGTTTCAGGATCTATTTCTAGTTCATTAATCTTTTTCCTATTCAGAAGTTTCCTACCTCCCTTGTTCTTTGTTTCCTATGGCCTTTCATTAGTATACATGTACCTTACCTACTTTCCAACTCTCACAGACTCTTTCCCATTCACCTTCCCTTCCAAACTGTTTCATATATAGGTAGCACATTCACATGTATATTCCCTAGTTCAATTATTGTATGTCTACTTGTTTTCTCTATTCAAATGTGCCAACTCATCATGAACTACCTTGAACAACAACTTCTCAACAACTACACCTTTGAGTGAGTACTCCAACTTTGTTTTCATTAGTTTAAACACACTTCAAAAGAATGTGAGATTATTGGCTGTGGTCGACATGGATTGTGATGTTCATTCAATCCATGAGATAGAATCCTTTTGGAACATCTCTCTCTTTGGAACTATACATCTGTTCACAAACATTCTGAAAGCTATTTGCATTTACTGTAGGACTTTTATTTACTTTCAAATATCATTCTATTACTATTAGAAACATTTCCAATTAGTATCACTAACCCTACATCCATCTACAACTCTTATCATTGATAATTGAATCCTGACAGTACTATTAACAAATATATCACACAAGACATTGCAAAAGGAGATTTATTCCTTCTGCTTGGGTTGTGAGGTTAATGGAATTGTGGGATGCAAGAACAACTTATTTTTTTTTCTTGGAAAAATGTCAGCAATTTGCAGATGGTAAGTTGATCTTCATCAGTGAGATCAAGACTCAGTATTGAATTTGGTTTCTCCCTTAGTTTCAGTACTACAGTACCTCCTACTAAGAATACCTCCAGCCTCTCCAGGAGTCATACATGTTGTTTATCCGATGTGTGGCATTTGTAGTCCTTAGCATCACGTATATCTGCAAGCCTGAAAGCAACTTGCGCTGCAACCTAACTCACCTTCCTACAACTTGGGGGGAATCTTGTACTCCAGAAATAGCTGTCTCGAGTCTGTACAGAGGCTGAGCTGGTGCCCATGCTGGTCGGAATCACACCCCTATCTTGGGTGATGCATTCATTCATATACAACCCATTGTCTTATTCATGGTTCCCTTCCTGATACTGCGCATTCATAGCACTTGCGGCACGCCCCTAAAAAGAGCAAGGCCTTCCTCCGAATCAAATCAGATTCCGGTATCATGATATGCGTTACTACAAGAGGCGACCAGAAGCGACCTCAGTCAACTTCACCCTCATTTGAACAGATTAGACGAAAGGATGTTTTAGCATGCATTAACTTTTCCATCTAAGCCCACATCTTCTTGAATTTGACCTCAAATTCCGTCGCCAGGTCTGAGAACACTTCATAGACCTTCCAATCAGTGTCATCCACATTTGGTGGACGACTGAAGCCATCATCTCCTAAGCTTTCCCCGTCATCCAGATCCAGATCTAGCCCCATACCAAGCGCAGCTGAATCCTCATCGTCCTGTACCACTTCCTGTTTTGACGCCTTCTCCAGCAATTCCTGGAGACTAGTCTTGATCGTCATCAGGGTCAGATAGAAATCCTGTAACAGGTACCATACGTCCCCCCTCCTTATACCATTGGCATGTATCAGGGATTCGACTTGCCCATGGGTATAAAAATCGAGGAGATAAGCGTTAAGCTTGAAAGGTGACTCGTTGGCAAGAATAGGGTCCATCGAAGGGATTGCATGCTCGTTCATATGAAGCCCTCTTCTGGCTTCGTAACATAATTCCCCTACGCTAGCGAACGAATCTACGTGCCCAGAGGTGGCTACAAAGGCTGAGCGAACAACAACTGTTGAGGCTGTTGAGCGAAGCCTCCGGCAAAATTCGTCCTCTACTGGCGCAGAGGGCATTACTTGGATCTCGCTCAATGGCAATACATCATCGGATCTTAATTTCTGAGTGTTCTGCGATGCATACGTCCATGCATAACCAGTGAAAACACGTAGGATCACGCCATTATGCTCAGCCAGAACGTTCAGCACAGGCTTGGGAAGAGGGGGTAACACTATTACTGAAGGATAACGCTTGAGGAGAGGCAGAAGATTGGCCTTCTTTAAGGCCGATTGGGGTAAGTGGCGCCGACCAAAGAGATAACACAAAACAAGCATCAAGTCTTGTGCAGCTTTGGCTTTGGAGGCTTGGTTGCAGATCCCGTGAATCGCACCAGCGCGAAACAAGGCTACAAAAGCTAGATTGTTTGGCTTGTGGTAGAACAACTGTCAAAAGCCATGTATCTGAGTCAGTTGCGTAATGTGTCAACGATTGAACAAAAATAGTCGATTACATGCGTGACAATTCCCGTCAGGTATAATGGCTGCCCATCTGAGCTCAGCAAATGTGCTCTCCTCAGATAGTCAATACTGAAACGGAGGTGGTGGAGGAGTTCGTCCTGACCCATCTATGGTTAGTGAAACAATCAGAGATGTTACCAGTAATAATAAAATGTTATTTGAAAGTGAATAGAAGTCCTACAGCAGAAGCAAATGACCTTTGGAACATTTGCAAAAGGATGCATAGTTCTGAAGAAATAGATGTTCTGAAAGGATTCTATCTTGTACGCTGAATGGAGTTCACAAGTCCATGTCAGCCACAGTCAAATGTCACATGGTTTTTGATGTTTGAGTACTCACTCAAAGATGTAATTGTCAAAGACTTTGGTTCAACGTTGTTCACAACAAGTTGATAGGTTTGAGCAAGGCAAACAAGTAGATGTACAATAATTGAACTAGAGAATATACTGTTGTTCTTCTTAGAGCAACCCAAAACAAACTCTGTTACTGTAATTAGTCAATTAGTTAGAGGCCATTGTTTGATCTGCAGATCCACTGTAGGTACTTAAGCAGATCCCAAGGAACGCAACCCCTCAGTGTTTGGAGACACTGAGGTGGTGAGCACAACTGTCCTTCCTTGTCTTAATGCTTTAACTAACTACCTAAGTAGAAACTCATTTGTACTAGAGTTTTCACAATCTATCGCATCCCTCTACCAAATATCACAATAGGTTATGGGCCCTGGAGAGACCAATAAAAGTTCCATCACCAAATCCTAGTTGTTCACCATCTCTCGATTAGCTACCGATGGGACAAACTGGACAACATGGAAACAACAGACTCTAAATACCCTAAAGTCTCATAAGGGCATTCAGAGACATCTGGAAGGAACTGCATGCACCCCAGCACCAATCCCACATTCCCAGATGGCCACATACTCACAACAGCTGAAGTTGATGAACTGGAGAAGCTGGAGGACAAGTAGGATGAGTTTAATCAGCAAGAATCCCTGATTAAAGCTCAAATACTCACAACAGTCCATGAGAGCCTAGGAATCAAGATACAGAATCTCTCGACAGGCAAGGACATGTGGGACACCCTATGTGCAAAGCACAAGAAGAGGACACTCATGATAATGATTGACCTGAGGTGCAGACTGTACACGCTTAAATGCCTTGACAAAGCAAACGTGAAGGAACACATTCAGACTCTCAACCTCATGTATGAGCAGCTACAGGGGATGGGGGAACAGATAGGGGACAACGACTACATAACCCTGATGCTGGGATCACTGCCGCAATCATACTAGCTGTTGATAAACATGATATCCCTGCAACACAGAGCCACTCCTTCAGCACTGAACCCCAGAATTGTCATGGAGTCAATTCTAGACAAATACCAAAGCCTCCAGATAGACAAAGCCCAGTTGAAGGCAGCTGAAAGTGCCATGATGGCAAAAGGGGGAAGGGGAAAGCCAAAGAAACACAAGCAGCCAAACTCACCAGATACGAGTTCAATGAATCCAGACATCGAGTGCTGGAATTGCAGCAAAAAGGGGCATGTACAGCACAAATGCCTGAAGAAGCTGTGCAAAAGGTCAGGGGGCAAGAATAGAAGGGAGCAAGAAGCACATACTGCTCAATTCCAGGAGGACTATGCATTCTCATCACACATAATGGGAGAAGCCCTATCCCTAGTGACCAATGAGCTGCTAACCAGCAAAGTAACAATATATGACTCTGGAGCATTGCAGCACATGTTACCCAACTGGTCCCAATTTACAGACTTCCAATCCATTGGGCCAAGAATAGTCAAGGCTACTGACAAGACAGCCTTCATAGCTACAGGCGTCAGACACGTCAGGATCAGCATGCTGAATGGAGACTATACAAATGTCACCTTGAAAGACATCCTGTACTGCCCGGACCTTGGCTACACCCTGGTCTCACTAGCAAAATGTGATGCCGTGGGCTTCATGGTCACCTTGAAGAACCACACCTGCTCGATCCAGGACCCTAGAGGGCAAACCATCACCTGAATTCCTCAGCAACATGGCCTGTACCACATTGATGGCACAGAAACAAATCATGTGACTGTGTACGTAGGCACACATGTACACACACTCAACGAACTCCACTGCAAGATGGGATACATTTTGCCAACCGTCATAAAACAACTGATAGAAAGTAAAACTATCAGTGGCCTACTCCTATATTTCAAATCAGAACCGACCTTCTGCTCCGTCTGTGCTAAAGCTAAGCCAACCCAGAAACCAATCCCCAAGGAACAGCAGGGACCTGCATCCCATGTGCTAGGGGATAAGATCCACTTGGACATGTGAGGACCAGCAACACTGCAGAGTTATAACCAGAAACTCTACTATGTGAGATTCACCGATGACCATACCAGGTGGATGACCTTTATTGCATAAGTCATAAAAGTGAGGTCCTCACTAAGCACAAAAAGTATGAAGCCTGGCCAGAAACCCAACACAGTAAATGGATCAAGGTATTGCAGTCTGATAGAGGAGGAGAATACTTCTCAAAGGACTAAAAGCCCATGGTACAATGTGCAACCATCTATGACATGCCTGAACAAAATGGAGTTGCTGAACACCTGAACCACACACTACTGGAACACGCACATGCACATGCGAGCTAATGGCCACGCAGCTCCCCAAGAACCTCTGGCTAGAAATGATACACCATGCTGTCTGGCTGAAGAACAGAACATCGACCCATGTGCTAAATGGCAAGACACCATACAAGGCAATGCATGGGACAAAGCCAGACCATACTGACCTACATGAGTGGGATGCCCAGGTCCATGTACTGAAAAACAGTGCCAGTAAGCTAGACTCAAAGTCCCAGGAAGGACGATGGCTTGGATACAGCGGTGCCACCAATGACCACTGCATCCTGTACACAACCAACTGCCAAATCTCCAGTGAAAGGAATGTTACCTTCGACAACACCATTCTAACCATACCAAACCCTGTTCCAATCACAGGGGAGCAAGGCACAAACCCTACATCTGACAGCAATGATTAGAACATAGCAAAAGGCTCAGCACCCTAACCAGAACCACACCCACCTCCTAAACCACCTGCGCAAGAGCATAGCCACCCAACAGTAAGTGCCAACCACCCATACCCCTCAGTTCACACTGTCATGAAGAACCTCAAGGAAGCATCAAGCCACTGCCCTCTCCATAGGAGTGCAAGACTAAACCCACCAACTAGACCCAAACCCAACAAACAAAAACAGCCACATACCATGACTACTGCTCTCAATCCCAAAGATTTTGACAATGAACTCTACATGGCAATGGTTAGTATACCAGACTGAATCAAAGACCCCCCAAGCATTGAAGCTGCAATGGAACTGGATGACTGGCCCAAATGGGAAGCATCCATATGTGCAGAACTCGCGCAACATGAACACCTTGATACGGGAGAACTAGTCACTGCACTGCCAAATGCTAATATCATTGGAAGTAGAATGATCCTCAGGTACAAACTAGACAAAGACAGGAATGTGATCTCTAGAGAGGCAAGACTAGTAGTCCAGGGTTTTTCCCAGACAGAAGGAACTGACTTCACCAAGACCTTCTTACCAACAGAGAAACTCACAGCCATCTGCATGATCACAGCCATAGTGGTAAGGAACAACTGGGAACTCAAGCAAACTGACGTTGATGCAGCCTACCTCAACGCAAACCTTAAAGAAACCATCAGCCTAAAGGCTTCAAAACTCCTAGATATGAAAATAAGGTAATATGACTCAAACAAGCCATCTACAGACTACGTCAGTCTGGCAGGGAGTGGTATGAGGACCTTACAGAAACACTATGTGGTTTTGGGTTCAACAGGTGCTGTGTAGAGCATGCTGTGTTTTCCAGATTCAACAACAATGCAACCAGCCTGGCCATAGACATCAATGACATCACTATCACCAGTGACACATGCAGAGCCATCCAGAGGATCAAATCAGAGCTAAGTACACACTACAAGATCAAAGATCTGGGTGATCTACACTGACTGCTAGGTCTAGAAGTCAACTGTGACAGAAACCTCAGAACAATCTCATTCTCTCAAGCTGCATACATACAGAAAATTGTTGAATGCTTCAGGTTACAGGATGCCAAACCACTATCTATCCTGATGAGTCCAGGCCACAACCTCAGCAAATCTGACTCCCCATCAAACCATCGTGAAGTGGAGGAGATGCACGATGTCCCCTACTGAAAAGCAGTTGGATCACTTATGTATGCAGTTGTGGGATTGCAACCAGATGTGGCATATGCTGTGTCATACCTCACTCAGTTTATGACCAACCCAGGATGCGCACACTGGGAGGCAGCGAAAAGGGTGATCTGATACTTGAAGGACACAAAGGACGCAAAGCTGGGGATAGGGAAAAGGGGAACAATGGCATGGGTAAACTTGGGTGAGAGAAACTGCTCTGGCATTGAAGGCTATTGTGACGTAGACGGCAATTCACATGAACACTGACATGCGATATCGGGTTATGTGTTCTGCATGGATGGCGGGGCTGTATCTTGGAACTCACAAAGCAGGCCATCATCTCGCTCTCTACTACTGAATCTGAGTATATTGCAATGACTCACGCAGAAAAGGAGGTGATTTGGCTTCGCATGTTCCTAGGAGAAATACTGTGTCCCATGACAACACCAATGATCATCTTCTGCAACAACCAATTGGCCATAGCTAGCAACCTGAAACAAACTCTGTTAATGTAATCAGTCAATTAGTTAGAGGCCATTTTGATCCACAGATCCGCTGTAGGTACTTGAGCGGATCCCAAGGAACGCAACCCCTCAGTGTTTGGAGACACTGAGGTGGTGAGTGCAACTTGTCAGAATCCAAATAATAGCAACAAATGTTGTGGATGAATGTTGTGTCAGTAAAAGTGTTCGGAAATATTCCTAATGATAATGGAATGGTTTTGGGAAGTGAATATAAATCCTACAGTAAAAGCGAATGACTTTCGGAATGTTTGCGAATGAAGTGCATAGTTCCGAAGAGACAGAGGTTCCAAAAGGATTCTATCTCATAAATTGAATGAACCTTGCGGTTCATGTCGATTACAGCCAATGATCTTACATTTCTTGGAGTGGATTTAACTAATAAAAATAGGATTGGAGTGCTTACTCAAAAAATATAAAGTTGTTGTTGAAGATGAGTTGGAGATAAGTTGACAAGTGTGAGTAGAAGAATCAAGTAGACATACAATAATTGAACTAGGGAACATACATGCGAATGTGTTTAGCTATATACCGAAGGGTTCGGAAGAGAGGGCGAATGGGAATGAGTCCGTGAGGATCGGAGAGTAATCAAGGTACATGTATACTAATTAAAGGCCATAGAAAACGTAGCATAGTAATGGAAGGAAAATTGTGAATTAAGAAAAGTATAATAGACCATCACCAACTCTTGAAACATGTTTCCGAATCACGTGGCTCTTCGGGTA
>QMFG01005022.1:0-15947 GCA_003314545.1 Ramaria sp. MG151 | reverse complement strand
TCGCCTGTTCATATCAAGAATTTCCACCTCCCACAAAGCTTCTCAGTCCGGGTTTAGAAAGGTACTGCAAAGGTTAGCACTAATAAGTCTTTCTGAAGTTATTTTCAATCACGGTGGTTGACAACTTACACCTAAATTTGCAGGGATGTGGATCTAATCCCATCCTTTTTGTCTTCGGATGTCGGCACTTTCAGCAATTTATCTGTCCTATCTAGGTTTCAATCGACAAGCTCTGCCTTGCTCAGACATGTGGGTTTACTTATGCCGTAGCGCATCTGTCAAACATACCAAGTTTTATCTCTGCTCCTTTGAGGAATTATGGGGCGAATTGCTTATGTTTCAGGAAACGACCATTTGTACATGCTCCCCATTGTACCATACAATGGGGAGCGTGCACAAATGGTTGAAAGCTTTTCATTTTTGTTAGAACTTCCCAAAACGAGATATCAATAGACAAAATGTACTTGTTCGATGGTTCGAAGTGTACAGAGTACTCGGAACGTGTTTTGCTAGTATGTAATAGATGTGATGTTCGCCCCAAGGGTGTTATTCTAGCAGTAATTGAATTCCTGAGGAGTGGATTGCTTATCTGCCCAACTATGCACCAATCTGAAACCTGATCAATGGGATTTTAAAAAATTTCAACTTTGATGTCCTAATACCTGGCAGAGGGCGAAGAGTCACCCGTTGCATGTTGCCAAGATAATGGAATGTGAAGCAAAGTGGTAACGTATGAAAAGTCGAAGCTTGAGTCGAATAATCAGCCGGGAAATAGGCCAATTTCCCATTCCGGACTACCTATGAAAAACATCTCCAACACTTAAAAATATTACATAAATATTCTGAATCTGCAAAATACATCAGATTATCAATTGATGCTGGATTGGAATACACATTGTTATATACTTTATGTATTTCAGCTTGGCTCATGCCTGAAGAATTCTAACACTTCCTAAAATTTCAAGTCTTTCTTAAAATTAGTTTTAGATCCTGTAAGGATGTCACAGTCACATTCCAGCCCGACCTCAGATAGCTATAAAAGTGTTTGGAAAGAGTGTTTCACCTCAGGAATCATTTTGTCTATTTTCCACACTACCCTGGTTACTTGGTGATAGAAAACTTTCCCCTTCACATTTTATTTAGCTCTGAACACATTCTATTTTTATCCTGCTCCCTGCTTCCAATCTTTGACTCTCATAGTATATAAACCATAGTTTACCTGTCATGGTTCTTCAGTTCTGATATCAACTAATACATCTAATAAATTCCTTCATGTCACTCTGCTCTCTACACTCCACATGTCAAGCTCACTGGCTCACTCCTAGTTTCTGGTCCCTCAGAATCTTTCTGAAATAGGACAGAGTCAGCACACCATTAAAGTTGAGGCCAATTCCTTTGGGTCTTCCCAGAAATACACCAGAGCTTCCAGATCCTATATTTTGTTAAGTGACTGTCAGAATTCAATTATCAATGATAAGAGTTATAGATGGATGTAGGGTTAGTAGTATTGTTCGGAAATGTTTCTAATAGTAATAGAATGATATTTGAAAGTGAATAGAAATCCTGCAGTGAAAGCAAATGGCTTTCAGAATGTTTGCAAAAAGGTGCATAGTTCTGAAGAGATAGATATTCCAAGGGGATTCTATCTCATTGATCAAATGAACTTTGCAGTCCATGTTGATCACAGCCAATGGTCTCACATTCTTTCAAAGTGTGTCTAAACTCATATGAATGAAGTTAGAGTACTCACTCAATCGTAAACTTGGTGAGAGGTTGTTGCTTAAGGTAGTTCACTGTCATGATCCTGTTTTGGGACATTTGACTCTTATTATCCTGAATAACAATTGCTGAAGACCTCCAAAACCCACCTTCCAAACAAGGAATCATTGCCACCCTTCCCATTGTATTCATCAATCCTTCAGTCACTACATTGATGTTTAGTGAAACACTCACTAGTTAGGACCATGTCACGATCACAGTTTAGGATATTCTACTGTTTCAATCCCAAAACATAATGCTCCGAAGAATGCCGAAAGCCTCCTTCGGAATCTCGAATCACCTTTGCCTCAATACTTCCCACACATTTGATCTGGTCAACCAATTCAGTTCAGGAATCACTTTATTAAGTGTTTAATGAAACAATCAATAACCAGGTCCATGTCAGAATCCAAATATCAGTGATAAAAGATGTGGATGAATGTTGTGTTAGTGAATCTGTTCAGAAATATTCCTAATAATAGTAGAATGGTTTTTGAAAGTGAATAGAAATCCTACAGTAAATGTGAATGGCTTTTGGAACATTTGCAAATGAAATGCATAGTTCCGAAAAGATAGAGGTTCCAAAAGGATTCTATCTCGTAGATCAAATGAACTTTGCAGTCCATGTCAATCACAGCCAATGATCTCACATTCCTTGAAGTGGGTTCCACCAATAAAAGTAGGATTGGAGTGCTTACTCAAATATAAAGTTGTTGTTTAAGGTGAGTTGAGGACGAGTTGGCAAGTGTGAGTAGAAAGATCAAGTTGACATACAATAATTGAACTAGGGAACATACATGTGAATGTGTTTAGCTATATACTGAAGGATTCGGAAGAGAATGCGAATGGGAATGAGTCTGTGAGGATCAGAAAGTAGCCAAGTGTCAGAATCCAAATAATAGCAATAAATGTTGTGGATAGATGTTGGATTAGTAAAAGTGTTCGGAAACATTCCTAATAGTAATAGAGTGGTTTTGGAAAGCAAATGGAAATCCTACAGTAAAAGCAAATGACTTTCGGAACGTCTGCGAATGAAGTGCATAGTTCCGAAGAGACAGAGGTTCCGAAAGGATTCTATCTCGTGAATCGAATGAACTTTGCAGCTCATGTCGATCACAGCCAATGATCTTACATTCCTTGAAGTGGATTTAACTAATAAAAGTTGAATTGAAGGGCTTACTCAAAAATATACAGTTGTTGGTGAAGTTGAGTTGGGAGCGAGTTTGGCAAGTATGGGTGGAAAATCAAGTTGACATACAATAATTGAACTAGGGAATGTACATGCGAATGTGCTAGCTTATATACTGAACCATTCGGAAGAAAGAGCGAATGGGAATGAGTCCGTGATGGTTAGGAAGTAGCCAAGGTACATGTATACTAATTAAAGGCCATAGGAAACAAAGAACAAGGGTGGTAGGAAAATTGTGAATGAAGTAAAAGATTAACGGACCCACAATAACTCTTGAAACATGTTTCCGAATCACATGGCTCTTCAAGAAGAACTAACTGTCCCTAAATCCTTCGGAGGGTCATCCTGAGGGTCTAGAACATTCATATCATAGAACATAATGATATGGAATGTCATTGCAAGCTTCCACACAATAGAAACAACTCAATCAATGAGTTTATTGGAAAAGATGGGGATAGTGATGGGGATAGTCAGGGTGCTTCTTTTCCAGAAACGATTATGATCGGACCTGATTATTGATTGTTTCACTAAACACTTCATGGAGTTATTCCTGAACTGGATTGGGTGACCGGATCAAATGCATGTGAAGCATTGATGCAAGGGTGATTCGGAGTTCGGACGATCCATTCGGAAGGACAATGATGTAGATGAGGTGTCCATATTGTGATCGTGACACCAAGGTACATGTATACTAATTAAAAGCCATAGAGAACAAAGAATAATGATGGAAGGAAAATTGTGAATGAAGAAAAGGATAATAGACTATCACCAACTCCTGAAACATGTTTCCGAATTGCATGGCGCTTCGGGTAGGGATAGCCATGCCTAAATATTTTGGAGAGTCATTATGAGAGTCTAGAACATTCATATCATTAAGCCTGATGATATGGCATGTCATCACAAGTTTTGAGTGAATATGAATAACTCAATCAATAATTTTATGGTGAAAGATGGGGATAGTGATGGGGATAGTCAGGGTGGTTCTTTTCTGAAAAAAGAATATGATTGGACCTGACCAATGATTGTTTCACAAGAATTGTTTCAATAGATGGAGTGTTTGAGTCGAAGTGATAGATAAAAGAGTTGTGGGATGAAAGTGATGGGAGTGTGGGAATGTTGCTTTGGACTTCAGATGAAATGCTTCGGAAGGTTTGCTTCGGAACGAGGATAATGTGAATGGAATGTCCAGACTGTGATCGTGACAGTCCAATCATAATCTTTTCTGGAAAAGAAGCACCCTGACTATCCCCATCACTATCCCTATCTTTTCAAATGAACTCCTTGATCGAGTTATTTCTATGGTGTGGAAGCTTGCAATAACATTCCATATCATCAGACTCTATGATATGAATGTTCTAGGCACTCAGGGTCACTCTCCGAAGGATTTAGGAATGGTTAGCTCTACCCAAAGAGCCATGCAATTTGGAAACATGTTTCAGAATTTATTTCCAGTTTGTTAATCGTTGCTTCATTCACCATTTTCCTACCTCCCTTGTTCTTTATTTCCTATGGCCTGTAATTAGTATACATATACCTTAGCTACTTTCTGACCTTCACAGACTCAGTCCCATTCGCTCTCTCTTCCGAACTGTTTGGTATAAAAGCTAGCACATTCACATGTAGATTCCCTAGTTCAATTATTGTATGTCAACTTGATTGTTCTACCCAAACTTGCCAACTTGTTGTAAAATCACCTTGAACAACAATTTCACATTTGAGTGAGCACTCCAATTCTACTTTTATTAATTTAAACCACTTCAAAGAATGTGAGATCATTGGCTGTGATCGACATGGACTGTAAAGTTCATTCAATCTATGAGATAGAATCCTTTCGGAACCTCTATCTCTTTGGAACTATGCATTTTATTTGCAAACATTCCAAAAGCCATTCACTTTTACTGTAGGATTCCTATTCACTTTCGAATATGATTCTATTATCATTAGAAACATTTCTGAACAGAATTACTAACACCACATTCATCTACAACTTTTATTACTGATATTTGGATTCTGACAGACCAATCATAATCTTTTTCTTAAAAGAGACACTCTGACTATCCCCATCACTATCCCCATCTTTTCCAAGGAACTCAAATGACTGAGCTGAATCCACTCGCTTATGATATACAGTAGCACACATCACCATTCAATTCTATGGTACAAATACCCCTGATGCTTGGGATCAATATTTGAAGATTAATGAAGAGTTGTCACTATCCAAAGAGCCATGTGATTTGGAAACCTGTTTCAGGATCTATTCCTAGTTCGTTAAATCTTTTCTCTATTCACAATTTTCCTACCTCCCTTGTTCTTTGTTTCATATAGCCTTTTATTAGTATACATGTACCTTAGCCACTTTCCAACCCTCACAGACTCCTTCTCATTTGCTCTCCCTTCTGAAGTGTTCGGTATATAGCTAACACATTTGCATGTATATTCCCTAGTTCAATTATTGTATGTCTGCTTGATTGTTCTACTCCAACTTGCCAACTCGTTGTGAACTATCTTGAACAGCAACTTCACATTTGAGTGAGTACTCTAACTTCATTCCTATTAGTCTAGACACACTTTGAAAGAATGTGAGACCATTGGGTGTGATTAACATGGACTGTGAAGTTCATTCAATCCACAAGATAGAATCCTTTTGGAATATCTATCTCTTTGGAACTATGCACCTTTTCACAAACATTCCAAAAGCCACTCACTTTTACTGTAGGATTTCTATTCACTTTCAAATACCATTCTACTACTATTAGGAACATTTCCAAACGATACTACTAACCTTATATCCATCTACAACTCTTATCATTGATAATTGAATTCTGACAAGTATAAGGATATCTCTACCCAAAGAGCCATGCGATTTGGAAACATGTTTCAAGAGTTATTATTGGTCCATTGATCTTTTTCTCATTCACCATTTTCCTACTGTCACAATTACAATATGGACACATTGCCTATACCACTGTTCTTCCAAACCACCTCTTCCAAACAGATCTTCCAAATATCAAACCATCAATGTCCCAACTACATCATGTCCATTCAACAACTGGTTTCTTCTGCGATTTGGAGACTTGGAAACATGTTTCAGGATCTATTTCTAGTTCATTAATCTTTTTCCTATTCAGAAGTTTCCTACCTCCCTTGTTCTTTGTTTCCTATGGCCTTTCATTAGTATACATGTACCTTACCTACTTTCCAACTCTCACAGACTCTTTCCCATTCACCTTCCCTTCCAAACTGTTTCGTATATAGGTAGCACATTCACATGTATATTCCCCAGTTCAATTATTGTATGTCTACTTGTTTTCTCTATTCAAATGTGCCAACTTATCATGAACTACCTTCAACAACAACTTCTCAACAACTACACCTTTGAGTGAGTACTCCAACTTTGTTTTCATTAGTTTAAACACACTTCAAAAGAATGTGAGATTATTGGCTGTGGTCGACATGGATTGTGATGTTCATTCAATCCATGAGATAGAATCCTTTTGGAACATCTCTCTCTTTGGAACTATACATCTGTTCACAAACATTCTGAAAGCTATTTGCATTTACTGTAGGACTTTTATTTACTTTCAAATATCATTCTATTACTATTAGAAACATTTCCAATTAGTATCACTAACCCTACATCCATCTACAACTCTTATCATTGATAATTGAATCCTGACAGTACTATTAACAAATATATCACACAAGACATTGCAAAAGGAGATTTATTCCTTCTGCTTGGGTTGTGAGGTTAATGGAATTGTGGGATGCAAGAACAACTTATTTTTTTTTTATGGAAAAATGTCAGCAATTTGCAGATGGTAAGTTGATCTTCATCAGTGAGATCAAGACTCAGTATTGAATTTGGTTTCTCCCTTAGTTTCAGTACTACAGTACCTCCTACTAAGAATACCTCCAGCCTCTCCAGGAGTCATACATGTTGTTTATCCGATGTGTGGCATTTGTAGTCCTTAGCGTCACGTATATCTGCAAGCCTGAAAGCAACTTGCGCTGCAACCTAACTCACCTTCCTACAACTTGGGGGGAATCTTGTACTCCAGAAATAGCTGTCTCGAGTCTGTACAGAGGCTGAGCTGGTGCCCATGCTGGTCGGAATCACACCCCTATCTTGGGTGATGCATTCATTCATATACAACCCATTGTCTTATTCATGGTTCCCTTCCTGATACTGCGCATTCATAGCACTTGCGACACGCCCCTAAAAAAAGCAAGGCCTTCCTCCGAATCAAATCAGATTCCGGTATCACGATATGCGTTACTACAAGAGGCGACCAGAGGCGACCTCAGTCAACTTCACCCTCATTTGAACAGATTAGACGAAAAGATGTTTTAGCATGCATTAACTTTTCCATCTAAGCCCACATCTTCTTGAATTTGACCTCAAATTCCGTCGCCAGGTCCGAGAACACTTCATAGACCTTCCAATCAGTGTCATCCACATTTGGTGGACGACTGAAGCCATCATCTCCTCCTAAGCTTTCCCCGTCATCCAGATCCAGATCTAGCCCCATACCAAGCGCAGCTGAATCCTCGTCGTCCTGTACCACTTCCTGTTTTGACGCCTTCTCCAGCAACTCCTGGAGACTAGTCTTGATCGTCATCAGGGTCAGATAGAAATCCTGTAACAGGTACCATACGTCCCCCCTCCTTATACCATTGGCATGTATCAGGGATTCGACTTGCCCATGGGTATAAAAATCGAGGAGATAAGCGTTAAGCTTGAAAGGTGACTCGTTGGCAAGAATAGGGTCCATCGAAGGGATTGCATGCTCGTTCATATGAAGCCCTCTTCTGGCTTCGTAACATAATTCCCCTACGCTAGCGAACGAATCTACGTGCCCAGAGGTGGCTACGAAGGCTGAGCGAACAACAACTGTTGAGGCTGTTGAGCGAAGCCTCCGGCAAAATTCGTCCTCTACTGGCGCAGAGGGCATTACTTGGATCTCGCTCAATGGCAATACATCATCGGATCCTAATTTCTGAGTGTTCTGCGATGCATACGTCCATGCATAACCAGTGAAAACACGTAGGATCACGCCATTATGCTCAGCCAGAACGTTTAGCACAGGCTTGGGAAGAGGGGGTAACACTATTACTGAAGGATAACGCTTGAGGAGAGGCAGAAGATTGGCTTTCTTTAAGGCCGATTGGGGTAAGTGGCGCCGACCAAAGAGATAACACAAAACAAGCATCAAGTCTTGTGCAGCTTTGGCTTTGGAGGCTTGGTTGCAGATCCCGTGAATCGCACCAGCGCGAAACAAGGCTACAAAAGCTAGATTGTTTGGCTCGTGGTAGAACAACTGTCAAAAGCCATGCATCTGAGTCAGTTGCGTAATGTGTCAACGATTGAACAAAAATAGTCGATTACATGCGTGACAATTCCCGTCAGGTATAATGGCTGCCCATCTGAGCTCAGCAAATGTGCTCTCCTCAGATAGTCAATACTGAAACGGAGGTGGTGGAGGAGTTCGTCCTGACCCGTCTCAGACCCTAGACTAACTTGCGGGAGCGAGAGGATCGCCGAAACGGCTGTGACCGCATATTCAGCATTTTGGGAACCGGCCAGCAAGGTAAACAAGCGTAGACACAGTGTTGTAGATAAGGGGAACTGTCCAGATATGGGCGGTAAGCGGGACAGAACCAGACGTTGTACTCTGTCCAGTGTTATCCCATAAAATACTACTTTGCCCAACTGGAAGATAGTCAACGCCAATCAGATGAATGTGGCAAGAAATTACAAACAAGATCAAAGCCTCGACGCCCTGCCCTCCCTGCTGCCTGCCGATATTGCAAGGCTGTGAGAAACGTGCTCTACAATCAAACGTATCAACCAAGCATATTAGAGACTCAGGCATCGGGAATCCAACTTACATCTCCCGAAAATACCACAGTCTTGCAAGGTGCATTTATCCCCAGGGCGAGGGTACCTCTAAAACATTCAGCGTTAGGGTAATTTTAAACGGAACTTTTATGATCAAACGTACGTTGCGATTACAACCTGTAAAAAACCGATACGAAACAATCTACATGGAATGTTCATAAATTGAATATAGCTGTGATCTAAATCCAACTCACCCTTCTACGAGGTTGCGGTATCCCTTATTCATACCGGAGTGATGAACGGCGATCCCTCGTTTGATTGCTTCAATTGCCTGATTAGCCATCCCCAATCCCCTAGACAAGTGCTTAATGGGGTATGGCCCCATAGCTATGCTGTGAATATCTTCTACTGGTAATCTGAATTTACCACTAATATAACAACAATAAACTCCCTTAAGTTGATTGATACACCCTGCTTGTTTTCCTCCCCTCTCCACCACCTTCTCTTTCTCTCAACCTCCTTCCCCATACCAAAGCTCTACATCTAGTAGTCTTCCCTAGATGGTAACAAATGGCTGTGGACTTGGAGGTGCCATTGTATCACAGAAGCTCCCCGCAATAAAGAATGGAGCAGTGTCAAAATATTATAGCATATTGCTAATATGTTGTTATGCTAATAGTGCCTTAAGGGTAAGGTAGAGGTCACCAGGAACGGGGACCCCTTACATAAGTGTGAAGCTCATTTTCTTCAAAATTGCTACTAGATATTAGGAGAGGGATAAAATACAAATTTAGCTTCTAGAATATGTTTAGTATATTACTTGCTAAGACTTGTTGCAGAGACTTTAGAAAAAAAAACACAAAACTGAGTAATTAGTAGCAATTTTAAGGTCAAAATAAAAATACAATTTTTTTTTTTGGTAATTCCTGCACAAATGTGGTGTCACAATCATGATTTGTCCCTTGCTTCACCTTTTGAATCCTCCAAACAGTTTCCTTCTGAAACATTCATTCGGAATCCGAACCATCAGCATTTTCATCACACATATTTGCCATCAACATTTCATCACCCTCAAATACCATGAATCACTCTACCAACATCAAAATGAACCAAATGATAAATCAGGTCCAATCATTACTCTTTTCTCATAAAAAGAAGCACCTGCACTATCCCCATCATTATCCCCATCTATTTCAAGGAACTCAATGTCAGGGTCAATTCTATACCTCCAAAGCTTATGGTGACAGGAAATACTATTTAATATGATGACTCATTCATTCCTAACATTGAGGGTTGCTGTCTAAAGGAATAGCATGAGGATCTCTCTATCTGAAGAGCTATGCGATTCGGAAACAAGTTTCAGGATTTATTTCTAGTTCCTTAAATCTTTTTTCTATTCATAATTTTCCTTCAACCCTTGTTCTTTGTTTCCTATGGCCTTTAATTAGTATACATGTACCTTAGCTACTTTCTGACCCTCACAGACTCTTTCCCATTCACTACTGCTTCCGAACCATCTGGTATATAAGTAGCACATTCACATGTATGTTCTCCTAGTTCAATTATTGTACATCTACTTGATTGTTCTACTCCGACCTGTCAACTCGTCTTGAACTACCTTGAAAAGCAACTTCACATTTGAGTGAGTACTCTAACTTTACTTATATTAGTTCAAACACACTTCAAAAGGATGTAAGACTATTGGCTGTGATTGACATGGACTGTGAGGTTCATTCAATCAACAAGATAGAATCCTTTCGGAATATCTATCTTTTCGGAACTGTGCCTTTTTTCAAAGTTTCTGAAAGCCATTTGCTTTTACTGTAGGACTTCTTTTCACTTTTGAATATCATTCAATTACTATTAGAAATATTTCCAAACATTACTACTAACACTACATTCATCTATGGCTTTATTCTTGATAATTGAATTCTGACATGTGGCACTTTTCATTTTTCACGAAGAGAATTTTGCAAGTCATGCGGTCATTAGCCGAGGTCACGTGAACTCGGCTCCTCGGCTATCGATGATGTAAACGGTCTTTGGTACGGACAGGATGGGTAGACTGTAGGGTAGCAGTGGAGACATGGAAATTCTAGCACTTTTCATTTTTTTGTGAGAAGATTTTGCGCTCACGTTGACGCCCTTATTACATAAGGGGTGCCCGTTCCTGGTGGCTTCTACCTTATTAGAAGCCCTAAAGCTTGTGGTGTGACTGGTCCTTGACATCTTCGCTTCCAAGTCACTTTCATGGATGCTTCGGAGGCACAACGACTGGGTTTGTCAGGCGCATCATTGGCTTGGAAGTGTGAGTCTCATAGCTCTTCAAGAGGTATTCTAACCAATATACTCAAGGTCCTGCACGCGCATCTGGATCGCATATCCCAATTGAGATCTACGATGAGATTTTTGCTTGGTTACAACCGAAATGTCACCCCGACATGGACGTGGAATCATATGAGGAATTTTTGACGCGTCTGGCTCCTGTTTGCAGGTACTTTGCATACTACGCCACTCACCAGTTCTGCTGCTCCCTGGACGTTGATGGCGACGAACCACCTAGGAGACGAACATCGCGTTTGGGCACTGACGTTATCATGGGGAATCAACCCGTGAATGCACTACAGACAGGTGTCGAGGAGTGCGTTATTTCAAACTGGCATCTCAACAGCAAAATGGGCCGATTATCCCTTTTCCTATCTCATCTCAACAACCTGAGGATACTCACAATTTCCGATGCTCCCGTTTCTTATTCCTTACTGCGGACAATCGGTCGACTTCACACCTTGGAAGAATTAGTGATGTCCGAATGTTATATCGAGTCCAGAACCACACTGGGACCTATCTTCGAGGTTCATGAAACACCGTTTCCCACTTTGCGTCGGCTCACCATCAAAGGCAGGCGCTTTCACGCGATGAGTCACATATTCGCTGATGCATTCTGTGCCCTTTGCGGCGCGACAACACTCCGCTCGATAGCCGTTCTCAACAGTGGCCTGCTCCCCTTCCTGCTCCCCTACATTTCACAACATATTGTGTCATTCAGCGGAAATATCTCGTCCGTCCATCTCGATTCCTTTCTTGAATTTATCAAAGCACGACCCTCTCTCCAACACCTGACAGTATGTTCTGATCCGCCCCGCTCCTTTCTTCATTACTATGATAGCAAGACGTTATCTGCTGCTTTTACTCTTAGTATAGAAGACTTGCCTGATCTCCGGTCTTTTAGTGGTCCCTTCAGCCTGGCTCCTAAAATCATTAACGGCCGACGAGTTACAAGGCTAGCGCTGGGCTGTCATAAACCATCGTTGCTTGGAGAGCCCATGCCATTGCCGTCTCTGCATGGTTTAACAGTGTTTCCCAAGAGTCATCCGACAGATTCTCTTTGGGATTCCCTGTATGGCAATTCCCAGGACAGCTGGGATGACCTGAAGACTACAGGTGGAGAAATCCAGAAGCTCTTTGTGCGTTTTGACTTTAGAGTAAAGTCGCCATCAGTGATCGCCTCGTGCTTTCCAAATTTGGTTCACTTACAAGTTGAAGCACCGTATAAGGTAAGTTGTAGCTATTATCCTATAGTCTATTCCTACGCCGAAACATCTTGCCACAGCGTTTTCAGACCTATATAATGGAAGACTTTTTAGTGGGCTTCGTAGAAGCTCTAAAGGAACTGAAAAAACTGACAATTCTCACACTCTCTGGTGTGGAGGTGCCATTATGGCTATCCCCGGGAGACCAGCACAATTTTGTCCACCGACTTTTTCAGGAACACTTTCCAACTCTGAGGACGATCGTATTCGGTCCGTGGATGGTTTGGCATTTGCGCACTTCCACACTCAGAACAGGGGAGTGTCACTGTGAGCTTGAGTTGCTCTCAGCGAGGAGCGTCCGTGATGTATTCCAAAGGGAAATCAAGTACGGTATCATAAAATTACTCGAATCTGTACGTGATTGGAACAGCGTGCTGGCTGATGTCGTCTGTGGACAACCTTTTGGATTCGATGTGGACACCCAGAAGCTTCTTAAGGCGATGATCGTTGATGCCTCTTCGTGCGCTTGATGGATCGTGTTCTTCGAGGTGCGTATCGATTTTCCTGGTTGTATGTTTCTGCTAACAGTGGGACTAATGAAGCAGTAAGGCAATCAGAATTGTGTTTTGACATGGTGTACAAACACTTTCGGAATTACAAGACCATTTTGCCTGCAGCAGGGGTCAGAGGAACACGTTATATTTCTATTTCTACAAACCGCTATGTCTGTGAGAGCTAGTTACCCAGACTATGCTATTTCCTCGACTAGCACCAATGATCCGGACACAATATTTGCATTCAGTCAAAGATTGACACTCAGTTTATCATATGCTGAATATATCTACAAAAATAAACTGACCTGTACTGGAATAAAATTTAATCTGCGAACAGCGACAATACGATTAATTCAAAGCAAACAAGTCGCTAAATTAATGCAATGGCAACCCATCTCATCACATCCTGAGACCGACAAGACCCTATACCTACTTCTACATGCATTAAGATTGGCTGCCACAACCTCGATGCATTCATACCCTCCACACCCTTCACAGTTCCTGCCCCTTCTCAGCCCATTTATTGAACGCCACATGCCCCACGCGACACACTTACGACCCGCTTGATCACGCCCTCCCGCAGCAGGTGCTTGGGCCGTCTATCCCCAACGACACAATGAATGTGAGCGCGAACGCAGACATAGGTGGATTGCGTCCGTCATTGCCATTATACTTGCACTTATTCCCTCCCCCCCCCAAACCAAACCCGCAGGGAGAAGCTTTGCGAAGGGCAACACTACCCCCCCAACCCAACCCAAAAAAACTGTTGCAACAGAGAGACGGAGTGTGTCATGCGACACAACTCCTCCTTTGTGCTTTCGACATATCCCTGAAAAACTTTGAAGCCATCGAAACAGTCCTATCATCTCCCAAATGGGACCCTAAATAGATTGTCGACATACCAGCAGACGCACTCGATTAACAAATCAGCCACAATCCCAACGGCGAGGGAGCAGAAGCGTGTCTCAGGGCAACATTTGCTCAAAAGCGCTGGCTACCGAAATCGATTTCTCAACAGAACTAAGACAAGGGGCTAGAGAGTGGTTCTGGGTTTCCAGGAATTCAAGGAACACGACGTAATAAAGGAGCTGATTCATTGGCAAAAAAGAAAAAAAAAAGTCGCGAGAGAGGAGAATTGAGCAAGAACGCAGTGCTTCCACAGATGTGCCACAGCGCTATCCCGCAGCAAAGCAGCGTCCGAAGTTTTTTTTTTCGGGGGAGGAAGGAAAACTAGAGGCGAAAACGATATTCAATAAGTGCCCAAGATGCAACCGCATGCGCCAAATCGTTGCAGACTTATCATCACAATTCATACCTCGAAAACACGCCTCCTTCCTACTGCAACTTAGGACCAGGCACGCCTGTGACGGATAGGAAAGGCACAGGTGTTCCGCTTGTGTAAGATGTGGAAGGAGAAATCCGTCCCACACTGTATCCTACAGTACCCAAAGTATGCCGTTGCAAGACCAGAGCTCCACAAAGCTGCGAGATGATTTCACACTCTGTTCGAATGTGAAGAATACCGGGATGGCTTCTTGACTAGTTTGACATTGACTAGTCTAGAAGGCATCCCAGTATTGTTCAAATTCATCAGAGGCAACAAGGTCCAAGGACATTTGTGGAGATTTTGTACGGTAGCTGTAAAGGTAAAAGGGAGGAAAGAGAAGGAGAAGAAGAGGAAGAAGTACGTAAGGAATAATCGGGAAGGGAAACAAAGTCAACACTGCCTCACGCAGGCCCACTTGAGTGGACACAATCTCAAGCCTATGTGGAGATTGAACGAACCCTGAAGCGGGACAGTACAGGCTTGGCCGCGGTGTTCGCACAGCAATTATACACGGGGGCACCGCCCTTGAATGATACCTGGGGGTCGATGTTACCGTAGAGTCCAACGATAGGGCAGACTTAAAGCATCGACCCGCTCTAAGGCTTCGAACACTCCCATTGAAGCCAGGGGGAACCTTTGCGTCAGGAGATCCAGACTAAAAGTCGGGTTTCTGGAGGAGACAGACGGGATCGGATAATATCATGGGTTGCAGAGTATCATCAATACACGTATTGTAAAGGCACGGGGAAGCTAGGAAGATTTTCCGATCATTCCGTTCACCACCCCCGTCTACCCCTGCCCCCTTCTCCTGGGTTATGTGGCGAGCGCACATTGACTTTTTTGTTGTCTGTGCGTTTCCCTAACCTTGCTTCCCCCAGCAGCCCATCACCGGTTCTGTCCAGAGAGTTTGTTGTTTTTTTTTTAGCAAAATCCCCCCCCCCCCTCTTGTTTTTTTGAATTGATTTCTTGGAATGTTCATTCGTATCTCCAAACTGGGTCTCGAAATGTCATTTCCCCATTTTTTTTATAGTTGGGAAATTATTTTTCTGGACGAAGATATTGATCCCCGAGTGTCAGACTTTGGGACAGACACAGACCAAAGCTGGGCTTGCATTTCTTATAAGTAAAAAAAACTAATATTTAATCAGGGTCGGGGATGGGGAGGATGCCAAAAAGTAACATCTTCCAAACTTTCATTTGGTGGTTCATTTGATTCTCGTGATTGCCGTCGTCTTTTTCCTGTATGTGATACTTACTGTGCATGACTAGAGAGCGGGGAGGGGTATGGTATATAATTCCAGCTATGGATTATATATAGCATACTGTTTGTTATCACTACGATCCTCATTGCCCTACAGAGAAATTGATCAGAGTGTTATTTTAACTTATTTACTAAATAAACCACAACCTAATTTTAAACTTCTGCAATGATTCCATTGTTGTAGGGAAAATACTCTCCTACTAGACAAGCTCATTAAGACATCAACAACGCAGAATGTAGAAAAGTAAAAAGGAAAAAAAAAGAAGAAAAAGAAAGAAAGAAAAAAGAAAAACGAAAACGAAATACGAAAGCAAAGCGACATCTTCCACACCAGATCGACGAAGAGCTTATCGTTCAGGATCAAAAATGGATGAGAAAACAACCCCCCCTCCCTCAAAACACACTCATCCATGACCGTCCTGATTCCACGTTTTCTCAATATATAACAACCCTCCCTCCCCCTCCTCACACACACCCACCCACCCATAC
>QMFG01005015.1:0-30759 GCA_003314545.1 Ramaria sp. MG151 | reverse complement strand
CGTAGTCGTTACCCCCCTCTTTAAGGTAGACGTCCCATCGTCTAGTTAGGGCGTCGGGTTTCGCACCAAGTTTTCCCGGTCGAAACCGAATAACGAGGTTGAACTGCGACAGATATTCGGACCATCGGGCCTGTCTTCGGGTGAGCAGTTTTGTAGTCGAGAAATATTCCAGGTTTTTGTGGTCAGTGACAACATCTATCGGGGCCGAGGGTCCTTCTAGGTAGTGTCGCCAACGTTTGAAAGCCTCAAAAATTGCTAATAGTTCTTTGTCGTGGACGTCGTAGTTGAGTTCGGCGCCCGAAAAGGTCCGAGAGTGGAAAGCGATTGGGTGGATCACGCCGTCCGGGGTGTAGGTTGAGAGGATGAAACGCCTGTAGAAATTGGCAAAACCGAGGAAGGATTGAATGTCTTTAACTTTCCGAGGTTTGGGCCAGTCTCGGATCACTTGAATTTTGTCTTCGGCCATGGTAAGTCCTTCGGACGTCAGTATGTATCCAAGGAATTCTACCGTGTCTTTGTGCCATTCACATTTCTTAGCTTTTGCATAGAGATTATTTTTTCGGAGCCGTTGAAGCACTTCTCGTACGTGCTTCTTGTGCTCGGTGAGCGTGTCAGAGTAAATGAGGATGTCATCAAGGTAAACTACCACGCATTTATCCAACAAATCTCCCAGGATGTCATTCATGAAACGTTGGAAAGCCGCGGGTGAGTTAGTAAGCCCGAAGGGCATTACTAGCCACTCAAAGGACCCATATCAGGTCTTAAACGCGGTTTTCCATTCATCTCCTTCGGCGATTCGGACGAGGTGGTACGCATGTTGAAGGTCGATTTTGGTGTAATACCGAGACTTCTTCGGTGCGTCCAACAGGTCCGAGACAAGTGGTAGTGGGTATCGGTCCTTCTTAGTTACCTTGTTCAACCCTCGGAAGTCTACGCATAATCGGAGCGAGCCATCTTTCTTACGGACGAAGAGGATGGGTGCTCCGTGCGAGGACCGAGAGGGCCGAATGAAACCGATGTTTAGATGTTCGTCGATGAAGGATCGGAGGGTTTCGAGTTCGGACCGAGAGAGCGAGTAGATCGGGGGTTGAGGCGGTTCGGCACCATCCTCGAGAGTGATCTTGAGGTCGTATGGTCTGTGAGGTGCCAGAGTGTCCGCCCTAGACTTGGAGAATACATCCCCGAATTCTCGATAGTCTTCAGGTACGCCTTCCATGTCTGCTGGGGTCGGAGATAGGTTGGCCGAGCATGCTGAGAGTTCGGTCGGAGCCAGACTGAGGCGAAAGGTCTCGGATCCATCTAATTTACAGGCGTGTGCGAACGCAGCTGCATTGATTAGGGCAATGCGAGGAGCCTCAAGCTTCGGGACGGAGTCGGAGGGTGACTTCAGCTCGGCTGTAGCAGCGCGAACTTCGGTCGTCGGAGGTTCGGCCAGATTGTCCGGTCGGGGTGCTCGGAAGGCAATACTGCCCAGTACCCAGTCAATCAACGGATTGCAGCGGGTGAGCCAGTTGTGCCCGAGCACCGCCAAACAGGACGAGTCTAGCGAAGTGACATAAAAGTCTACGGGGAAGGTGTGGTCAGAGGGGAAGCGAATAGGTAGTTCTACTGCTTCTGTAATTATGGAGTTTGTACTACCATCAAATAGTCTAAGAGGGATCGGGTCTATGGTTCGGGTTCGGAGATTGTGTCTACGTACAAAAGAGGATTCAAGGAAACAATGTGTGGAGCCAGAGTCTATTAGTGCTTTAAAGGGAGTGTTTAGGATAGTCTCGGAGGACAAATTAACTACAAGAGACGTAGGGCTAAAAAGAGCGGAAGCATTAAGTCTAACCTCTAAGTCGGCACGTTCGGGGTCAACGCAACCCTCGGGACGTGCAGAGGCCGTAGGGTTGCGGATTAGTTTTTTGCCTCAGGGGCCGTAGCCGTAGGTTCGGCCTTGGTCTCTGAGGGCTGGTTGGCCGCTTGCGCCGCTCGGGCCTTGGCTGCGGCTCTCGGACACACACTAGCTTTGTGGTCTGTGCTGCCGCAGACCAGACACAAGTTGAGGTCGAAGCGGCGCTGGCGTTCTTGGGGGGTTAGCTTGCCGTCGGGCCCGAGCTTACCTGAGAGGTCGGGTCCCTTCGACTGAGGCGTAGAAGGCTTCGCAGCCTCTTTGCCTTTGGTCGAGGTACCTTGCTGTACCTTCGGGGTCGTGTTTGGAGCCGGGGCAGCCGATTTCTCGGTCCTAGGTTCGGACCTTGACGACGACTGGGTCGTTTCGCGAGCGAGCTCACCTCGACGTTCCCAGTAGCGCTGGTCGATCCGTTGGACCAGATCTCGGAGCTTATCCAGGGTGCGGGGTTTGTCGAAATGAATCATCTCGTCTTTGATTCGCTTCGGGAGGGCAAGATAGGCCTTCCGAAGCAACGCTTGGTCGTTGTAGTCGACGAGCAAAGCGAGGCGATAGAATTCGACGAAAAACTTGGTGGCCTTGTGACTGTCCTTCATCACGAGGTTCTCGAGGTCTACTTCGGCGTCCGCGACTGCGTCGTACGGGCCGAAGTTGATCATGAGTTCCTCGGTGAAGCTATCGTAGTTGTTAAACCACTTGGGTTCGAACGAGGAATCATCAGTAAGGTACGGCTCAAAGTAATCAAGAGCCATGCCTTTGAGGAAGGACAGGGCGTAGTTGACCTTGGCAGACTCTTCCGAGAATGCTTTCGGTCGGGCACGGAAGTTCAGTTTGCACTGAAGGAGGAAGCCTCGTAGCTTCTTCGGGTCCGAGCCGTCAAACGTATCGGGTTCCCGAATTTTCACTTTCGAGGATTCGGTTTTTTGGGGACCCATGAGGTCTGCAATCTTGGAGAGAGCCTTGGCGAGGGATTCTCCAACATTGGCGTCGTTGTCCGACGGTGGGTCAGGGTTGGGGTCGGGGTCAGGGTTCAGGTCGGGGTTCGGATCGTCGTCGGGAGGTTCGCGATATGGTTCGGGGTCATCGGGAACCTCCTCGATGTGTCCCTCAGGAACCGAGTGATCGCGAAGGGGCATGTTTCGATGTCGAAACAACGGAGTTGGGGTTGGGGAGTTCCTTGCTCTTCGAGCTAGGACGGAGGGTGTTGCTCTACTGATTTGGTTTCGAGCAGCGGATCAGGTGGTCGGGGTCATAAGGACTGTCTGAGCTTCGAGAGTTCTGATATACTGTTAAGAACTAGATCTTAGCGGGGGCAAAGTGAGGGTTGGGACTCAATATAGAGTCGACCGAGGTTCGGAGTCGGGTTGCCAAGGAGGGCCAAGGTTCGGCGAACGAGTCAAGTGGGACTTGGCTTCAGCTTGTGTGCTGCACCAGCTCAGAGTCCTGTCCCATATTTCGGACGAGGCCCGAGGTCACCCGAAGTTCGGGCGTGACCCTAACGAGGGGGACGAAGGAGTGTAGAGATTAAGCAAGGTGTATTGGGGTATCTTAGTTGATATCAGAACTGACTATCATGTACATGAACGAGTAGCTTATATACAGAGGGGTTCAGGGATTGGAGACCGGATGACCGAGGTCAGGGTTGTAAGCTATGCAAAGGAGATCAAACGAGTGGGGCGGATATGAAACGTGTCTGAGGTAAACGGGGACTCGGGCCCGAAGGGCCGGGAGCTTCGGTTCGGCGGTGGGGTCTTGACACCTACTCCGCCTTCCAAACCATCTGAACATCATTCTTCTGAATCGATTCTTTGGAATCTGAATCGTCGACAAACTCGTCACACATGAACCATTCAACATTCCGTCACCCTTAACACCCTGAATCGTCCTAACAACATCACAAGGACCCAACCAAGAGATCAGGTTCTGTTATTAGCCTTTCCTCAGAAAAGAAGCATCTACACTATCCCCATCACTATCCTCATCTATTTCTAGGAACTCAATATCAGGGTCAATTCTATGCTTCTAAAAGCTTATGGTGACAAGACATACAATTCAATATGTTGACGTGTTCATTTCCAACACTCAGGGTCGTTGTTTAAGGAAGTGAAACAAGAGTTCGTCCACCCAAAATGACATACGATTCGGAAACAGGTTTCAGGACTTATTTCTAGTTCGTTAAATCTTTTTCTTATTCACAATTTTCACCCAACCTTTGTTCTCTATTTTCTATGGTCATTAATTAGCATACATGTACCTTAGCTACTTTCCAATTCCTAACGGACTACTCCCCATTCGCTCTTGCCTCCGAACGTCCCAGTATATAAGTAGCACATTCACATGTATGCTCTCCAGGTCAATTATTGCACGTCTCCTTGATTGATCTACTTGACCTAACAATTCGTTGTGAACAATCTTGAAGAACAACTTCACTTCAAAGTAAGTCCTATCAAACTTATCAATTTGGGTTTGATTACACTTCGAAAGAATGTGACCCCATTGGCTGTGATCGGCATGAACTAAAAGGTTCACCCGATCCACGAGATAGAATCCTTTCGGAACATCTATCTCTTCAGAACTATGCACCTCTTCACAAACATTCCGAAAGCTATTTGCTTTTACTGTAGGATTACTATTCACTTTCGAATGCCATTCTATTCATATGGAAACATTTTCGAATGTTCTTACTAACAATACATTCATCTATAACATTTATCTTTGATAATTGAATTCTGACAATAACATCACAAGGATCCAACCAATAGATCAGGTCCTGTTATGACCCTTTCCTCTGAAAAGAAGCATCTACACTATCCCCATCACTATCCCCATCTATTTCTAGGAAATCACGGTCGATTCTATGCTTCTAAAAGCTTATGGTGACAGGATATACGATTCAATATGTTGGCGTGTTCATCTCTGACATTCAGGGTCATTGTTTAAAGAAATAGCACAAGGGTTCCTCTATCCAAAAAGACACACGATTCAGAAACAAGTTTCAGAATTTATTTCTAGTTCGTTAAATCTTTTTCCTATTCACAATTTTCCTCCAACCCTTGTTCTCTATTTTCTATGGTCGTTAATTAGCATACATGTACCTTAGCTACTTTCCGATCCCCACGGACTCCTCTCCATTTGCTCCTGCTTCCAAACCATCTAGTATATAAGTAGCACATTTGCATATATGTTCCCCAATTCAATTATTGCATGTCTACTTGATTGATCTACTCCAACTTGCCAACTAGTCATGAACTATCTTGAACAGCAACTTCACTTCGAAGTAAGTACTATAAAACTTATCCATTTTGGTTGAAATACACTTTGAAAGAATGTAAAACCATTGGCTGTGATCGACATGAACTGAAAGGTTCATTCAATCCACAAGATAGAATCCTTTCAGAATATCTATCTCTTCAGAACTATGCACCTCTTTGCAAACATTCCGAAAGCCATTCGCTTCTACTGTAGTATTCCTATTCGCTTTCGAATATCATTCTATTAGTATTGAAACATTTTCGAACATTACTACTAACATTACATTCATCTATAACATTTATCTTTGATAGTTGAATTCTGACACACATGTACTCTAGCTGTTAAGAACTAGATCTTAGCGGAGGCAAAGTGAGGGTTGGGACTCAATATAGAGTCGACCGAGGTTCGGGGTCGGGTTGCCGAGGGGGCCAAGGCTTGGCGAACGGATCGAGTGGGACTTGGCTTCAGCTTATGTGCTGCGCCAGCTCAGAGTCCTGTCCCGTATTTCGGATGAGGCCCGAGGTCACCCGAAGTTTGGACGTGACCTTAACGAGGGGGACGAAGGAGTGTAGAGATTAAGCAAGGTGTATTGGGGTATCTTAGTTGATATCAGAACTGACTATCATGTACATGAATGAGTGAATTATATACGAGAGGGTTCGGGGATCAGTGACCGAATGACCGAGGTCAGGGTCGTAAGTTATGAGGGGAGGGGATCAAACGGGAGGTAGGAATAGATGAAACGTGATGGTTGGGGATTCGGGCCCGGAGGCCCGAGGTTTTGGTCGGGTTCTGACACTAGCGCCCCATTCCGGTAAGCCAGTGAGATCTGGTTTGGTGCCATGCATCATTTCATATAGAGTCTTTCCATTTAAAGCTTGGGTAGATGTTCTGTTTTTAAGCCAAACTGAATGATGGACAGTTTCTGGCCATAACATCTTTGGTAGCTGTGCTGTCATTAACATAGTGCACGAATGTTCCAGTAAGGTTCAATTCAACCTTTCTGCGATGCCATTCTCTTTGGGGAGTGTTAGACTTTGTAAAGTGCCTTGGGCTTTGAGGTGTTTAGTGAATTCATGTGATAGATAATTACCACCTCTATCAGATTGAAGGATTTTAATCTGCTTCCCATGCTGAGTCTTCATCCATGCTTCATACTCCTTGTACTTCTCAAATACTTCAGATTTTCGAGCTATACAATAGATAGTTGTCCATCTAGTGTAATCATCTGTGAATCTGATGTAGTATTGCTTCCCATTGTAACTTGATGGGTTAGCCAGTCCCCAGACATCCATGTGCACTTTGTCTCCCAGACTCCATGCTGGGTTCTCTGATCTCTCTTTGGGTATTGATTTTCTGGTTGGTTTTGCTTTAGCACAAATTGTACAGAAAGTTGGCTCGGATTTCATATCCATCTCTAGTCCATTGACAATTTTCTGTTCAATTAATTGCTTGATGATCTTGGGTGATATGTGGCCCATTTTCTGGTGTAATTCGTCGATAGAATATAGTCAGATGCCACTGTATGTACTGATATTGGCTAGATCATCATTTCCAACCTTGTATAACCCATCAGATTGATGTATCTGGCCTATTACATGGCCTTTTGCATCTTTGATGCAACATAAGCGGTCTTTGAGTGTTACCACAAATCTGGCCCCATCACATCTCGCCAATGATACAAGAGTGTATCCTAGATCAGGACAATATAGCATGTCCTTTAGATTGACCTCTGTGCTATTTTTACCATTAGGAATGGTAATCTTCATGCAGCTGATGCCAGTTGCCATGAATGTTGCCCTATTTGCTGCCTTGACTGATCTCAGCTCTATTGTCCTGAATAATAAGAAATAGAAAGGAAATTTTTATTTATTTTATTTGGATTTATTTGAATTGTTTTTGATGTTTTCCTTTGACTTTGCTTGAGGCAACTTTTAAGCACCTGAAAGATAATCTAAGCGGTGTGTGAATTCTAGCACGGGGGATGCGCTGATGCGGAATCAAATGTCAGCGCTTAAAGTTCGCATACAGTGACGCGAGCTGTAGATAGAGAGATAACTGTAACTTAACAGTTTTGAGACAAACACTGGGTTCAATAGAATGCTTGAAATGATGACGAACGGCCAGTGACGATTCGTTAACAAAGCAAGTGATGTTGAGATATCAAGCAAAGATGTAGAGATAGTTCTGAGAGTGTGGAGGTTATACTGCCTTTTTGTTTCTGGAGAAATTTACAAGTGTACTTATAGTGAGAGCTAGCTAATAATAGTCCTTTGTGTTTCCAAGAAGAATATTGGGGTGATGGAGCGGTTCTGGGGTTGCAATCTACATGAGGGACAAAATGCACAAAATAGTACTAAAGACATGTTTAAAACTTCTGAAACTGATCGTGGTGTGGTAGGAAATGTGGATCATGTGTTTCACTACTATACTGGGCCAAAAGAACAAGAAAAAACATTGAGACAAATCCTGAAACTCCATTTAGAAGCTCCAGGCGCTTGTTTAAATGAAATTGAAGCGATTGGCTTTGTTCGTGGATCGGCGACGATAGGGGTGATCAGGAATAGAAGTCGGAGTGTTGTAACAGTGGATGGAAGTGTTTCAAAGCCACGCGGGGCTCAATCAGTGGCTATTGGAGCCCGTTCATGTCCGAAGCACATATATGCGCACGTTCGTCCCTGCATAGTCCGGGGATCGTTGGCCGATTAGTCCTAAAAATGTAAACAGATAATATCCTAAGGCCCAAAGCCTTGGACTCTCATTAGTAGTTGTTTTTATAGTTGTTTTATTGTTTTATTCTGTGCGGCGCTACTGATGCATCAGTAGATTACATAATGCAATGTTCGCGTGGTAAATAGATAGTAAAATAACACTGAACTCAGAAAAAATTTCTCTGTTTGGTGACATGTGCCTTGAAGCTCCTGAATCATGGATTGTGATTCTGGTTGAAGAGATTGATCCATCAGGACTTGAAGTGAAAGCATAGTCCTCTGATTGTTGGACTGCATGCACCTCATCTTTGCCTGATTTATGGTTTCCTTTCTTCTTCTGCTTCTTTGGACACTTGGTTCTGATGTGTCCCTTTTCTCCACAGTCCCAACACTCAACATCCAGGTTACTTGAACCGCTATTCTGATGGGGAGAAGATCTCTTCTTCTTCCCTTTTCCTTTGCCCCCTTTTGCCATCATGGCGTTCTCAGTCGCCTTTGACTGGGTGTTTTGGATCCTGAGAATTAGACAAAACTTTGGTGTTTAATCTAATTGCTCAGACTTCGATTAGACCTTTGAGTTACTGATCACTTGTAACACAAACTATTTTAACGAAGAACCCAATTAAGAAATTATACTCCGGAATGCTCAATAATCAGTATTGCAATGTGATATTGCAAGTAGATTGTATATGAACACTCACGTAGCTGTGTTATAGTTTCTCTGTAACTCTGCTAGTCTGTAACGAAAGTCTGCAGGTCCAGTTACTTTGCCAATATGTAGGAAAGTTACTTAGGACTTAGCAATTGCAGAATTGAATTAATAGTATAAGTGATTATGCTATTGATTCAATTGCTTGCTAGATTTATATTCCACTCACCTATTCTGTATCTAGTTTTCTACTGTATTTGATGTTTTTGTATTTGTGGATTTCTGTCAGAATCCAATTATCAAGGTCAAATGTTATGAACAAATGTATTGTTAGCAATAACATTGGAAAAGGTTTCCACATGAAGAGGATGGTGTCCGAAAATGAAAGGTAATCCTACAGAAAAAAGCGAAGGGCTTTCGGAACGTTTGCGAAGAAGTGCATAATTCCGAAGAGATAGATATTCCGAAAGGATTCTACCTCGTGGATCGGATGAACCGTATGGTCCACGCCGATCACACCCAGCATGATCACATTCTTCCGAAGTGTAATCAAATCCAAAGTAATAGGTTTTATAGGACTTACTTCGAAATGAAGTTACTCTTTTTGATTGTTCACAACGAATTGTTAAGTTGAGCAGATCAATCAAGTAGATGTACGATAATTGAACTAAAGAACATACATGCGAATGTGCTACTTATATACTGGGACGTTCGGAGGCAAGGGCGAATGGGGAGTAGTCCGTGAAGGATCGGAAAAGTAGCTAAAGTACATGTATTCTAGTTAATGACCATAATGAATAGAGAACAAGAATAGGATGAAACTTGTGGATGAGAAAGGGGTATAACAAACTAGAAATACAACCTGAAACCTGTTTCCGAACCGTATGTTGTTTCGGGTAAACGAACCCTTGTTTCACCTCTTTAAACGACGGTCCTGAGTGACGGGGATGAACTCGTCCACATGCGGAATCGTATGTATTGTTTCCATAAGCTTTTAGAAGCATAGAATCGACCCTTCTATTGAGTTCCTAGAAATAGATGGGGATAGTGATGGGGATAGTGTAGGTGCTTCTTTTCTGAGGACAGGCCAATAATAGAATCTGGTTTCTTGATTGTGTCCTTGTGATGTTGCTAGGATGATTCAAGGTGTTATGAGTGACGAGGTGTTAGGGGGTTGTAGGTGTGACAAGTCTGCCGATGACGCGGGTTCCGAAGAGTGGATTCGGAAATGTGATGTTCGGATGGTTCGGATGGTTCGGACGGTTCGGACGGAGGAACAAATCGTAAACCGTGATCGTGACAATTTCTAGCCACTACTTCGGTAGTGAAGCTAATATAGCCATGTTCTTCGGAACACTAATGGCTTACTAATCAAGTCTTCGGACCTGATTACTCAAGCAGACTTCGGTCTAGCTTGGTTGAAGATGTGGGAACACACTTCTGAGGCTTTTCGAGATAAAATGTTGTTATTCTCAAGGCAGGAGAAGCCCTCCTTTTATACCTTGTGGAGCAAGGATTACTAATGTACAGGAACATTCTATCTATAAATAATATGGAAAATAGTAGAAGTTTATGGAATACTCTGGTACCTTCTAACCAATCAGATCTCCTGGCACTTGAATCACATGTTAGCAACAAGGTCATGTGTTGCATCATCTAGGCATGCCAGCCAATCAGATCCTCTGGATCTTGGATCACATGTCACTTCCTGAGTCATGTGTGTAGTCATGTTTCTGGTTTCTGACTCAGAAGTGCTGTCTTCCAATCAGAATCCCTGGATCTTGAGTCTAACTGAGTCATGTTTTATTCATATGACTCCATTTCTGGGCTTGGCTGGCCTTGCACAGCTTTTGTACTGCCATGCACAATTAGGTGTTGTCATGGTAACATGGCTGATTAATTGTTTGTGCTGATCCAAACAATGAGTCAGCCTGTGTGGCACTTTTTGACTCTATTTCAATCTGAGCTGCTGGATCTGAAATGGAGCCATTCTGCCGGAGTTTGTGGGTGCCAGTTGATTTTGGGAGCTGAGTGTGAAATGAGGCCGCGCGACGGTGAAAGCGTCGCGCGCGTCGGAGTTTGAATTAGCGCGAGTGAATTACGAGTGAAGTGCCGGCCAGGGAAAATATATTTCGAAAGGCCGGAAAAATATCAGAAAGATCCGGAAAAATAGTCCATTTATAAGGAGACGTTTGGATGGTAGTACAGAGTGTTCTTTACTCTATTTTTGTGATTTTTTAAGCAATTTTTACCAGAATAAGCAATATTCTTGAGCAACATTTGGAAAGACTTCATTTTTTTAGGTGATCCCCAACACTGGGATTCTTTGATCTGGAGCCTATCAAATTCCTCTAAGATAGCTTACATTATGATTTTGGGGCTCAGTTCTTTGGAATTAGCTTGGTTCTGAAATGATATTGTGTTGACCAGCAACCAGTAAGTCTTTGGCAGTGATCCTAATATCAGAGTAACGATGTCACTGTCACTGATGACTTCCCCCATTCCTTTCAGTTGCTCCTGCATGGAATTCAGCATATTAATGTGAGTCCTAACGTTGTCTTTGTCGAGGCATTTGAGCACATATATCCTGCATCTCAGGTCCACTTTGACTGTGAGTGCTTTACTCTCATGTTTATCACATAGAGCCTTCTCCATCTCTCTTCCAGTGCCAAGGGGTTGAATCTCTATGCAGAGACTTTCTGAAATCATGGTAAGCAGCTGGGCTTTGATCAACACTTCACACTGATTATATTTATCCCATTTCTCTTCCAACTTCTCTATCTCCTCCAGCTCATCATCCATGATTACATTTCCACTTGTGTATGAAGGGATATCACAGGTTTTTTGAGCTGTTCCCTCAAGGTGACATTGGACTCCTTTGTGAGACATCAATGTATTGAGGTTTGTTGTTTCCAGGTGACCCAATTGGTGCCATCTAAGGCCAGGTGAGGTATGGTGAAAGATTTTGACTTTCCCATAGAGCTGCTTTCTTGCTGGACAGGGCCCATAACCTGTTGATATTTAGGGTGTAGAAAAGGTAGATAGAGAATATAGAATTTTAATGCTGCAGATAAAGATATCACCTCAGTGATACAAAACACTATAAATTTGAGTAACTACCTGCAGATAAAGATATCTAATGACTAGTTAGTTACTCTCCTATAAACTAAACAAAAGTTAGACTCACCACCTCAGTGATACAAAACACTGAGGGGCTCGTCTATGGCTGCCTGTGCAGCTGTATAGTTTCCAGTCATCCCTGACCGGCAACTATTAATACATAACTAAATACCTAGGATGATTCAACTAACAAAACTTTGTCCATAAGCTCATAAGAGTGGTATCTAAATGTGAGCCATAAATTGGAATGGAATGAATTAGATTGACTTAAAGAATTGAGCATATATTCTCCATCCCTCATATCCAGCACTTAAGCGCTCGTCTGGGTATCTCGGGAATGAGGAATATGTGTCTGCAGACAATTCCACAACAACCTCGGTCAGCTCATGCACTGCCTCCAACCTCTGCCTCTCCAACCTATTCCCCTCCTCAAGCACATCAATGATGCACTCGAAAAACATCTCAAGATGGGAGGGCTCCTGAGGCATCTCGACCTGAACCAGGCCTGCCCTTGGGACCGCCCCCTTCACCTTCTTTGGGGGTTGACTAGCCCCCCCTCCTCGCTCTAGGGCCCCGATTCCTTGGTACGGCCCCTTTTCAGCTCTGCTATCCCCTTTTCTCGGGTGTCCTTGGGCCACAGGTAGGCCACCTTACACTCATGGCACCGAAGGCACGAGGCCCCTGAAGCCCTGAGCATATATCTCTTGCTGCTTTTGCAGCATTTGTTGCATATCCACTGAAAAAAAAAAAAAAAAAAACACAAGTCAAAATCAAACAAAAAAAAAGAATCTTAAGTCACTTACCTTGCTGCTCCTGCCACCGCTGAAGCCTTGGCTGCTTTCTTGGCCTTGCACTTCTCCCCAGTCATGGCCTTTTTCCTCGGGACCACAACAGCCACCAAGGTTTTGGCCATCAGGGCCCTGTTGGAATATACAAGGAAAATCCTGACCTTGGGGAATATCCAACATAGCGGATTGCTTTGAGACCATGGGACTGGTAACTTAGTGGTTAAAGCACCAAACTGGAATACTGGGGGTCCTGGGTTCAATTCCCAGCCAGTTCATTATTTTCAATACCACCAAGGAAAGATCCATATGTATGGAAATATCAATTTCCAACAGGCCCCTGCTTCAGCACCCACATTTCCCTGAGCCTCAGCCACTTGCTTTTTGGCTGCCTCCCTCACCTCCACATCTGCTTTAGTTTTGGCCTCAGCCTTGGCCTCAGCTTCAGCCCTTTCACGAGTCTCCCACTTCACCTTCACTTTTTCCTGCACAAGTTTCTTCACCTGCTCCTTCTCCTCCTTCTTGGCCACCTCCAACTCCTGCATTTCACACAAGAGATTTGTGCGTTTTTCAGCAGTTGTTTCAGGGGTGGGTGTGGGGGACATCTTTGACTAGCATCTACCCATGCTTGAACACACTTCTTATATCTTGCACCCAACCTGAACATGTCACGTGACCTCAGTCCTGTATTATGTAACATGTCCATCCACCAAAGGCTTCATGGGTTCAGCCTTGAGAGGGGGGTACTATCAGGACTCGTCCCAAGACCGGTCCCCAAACCTTCAGGCATTCAGGCCCAAAGCCCTGACCACCTCCAAAAATGTTTCATTTAATGATATCCTGCATTTGATCTTTCCCTCTTGTTGTTCAGAGTGTAGAGATATAGATAGAAAATATAGAATTTTAGTGCTGCAGACAAAGATATCACCTCAGTGATACAAAACACTATAAATTTGAGTAACTACCTGCAGACAAAGATATCTACTGACTAGTTAGTTACTTTCCTATAAACTAAACAAAAGTCAGACTCACCACCTCAGTGATACAAAACACTGAGGGGCTTGTCTACGGCTGCCTGTGCAGCTGTATAGTTTCCAGTCATCCCTGACTGGCAACTAATAATACATAACTAAATATCTAGGAAGATTTAACTAACAAAACTTCATCCATAAGCTCATAAGAGTGGTATCTAATTGTGAGCCATAAATTGGAATGGAATGAATTAAATTTGACTTAAGGAATTGAGCCTATATTCTCCATCCCTCATATCCGGCACTTAGGTGCCCATCCAGGTATCTCGGAAATGAGGAATATGTGTGTGTAGACAATTCCATAACATTCCCTTCATAAGTTTATGACCCTGACTTTGGTCACTTGGTCCCCGATCCCCAAACTCCTTCATATATAAGCTAGTAGTCCATGTACAAAAAGTCAGTTCTGATATTGACTAAGATACACCTAATATATTCTCCTCTTAATCCTTACACTCTCTCATCCCCTTCGCAAAAGGTCACACCTGTCATGATCATATCCTGGCACCTTACACTCTCATACACCGAGTTGCAAACAATACACTCTGAACAACTCCAAAGATCACCTTTGGAAATCCAAATCACCTTTGCCTCATTCCTGCGCTTATATTTTATCCAGTCACTCAACACAGTCCATATAACACTCCATTTGATGTTTAGTGAAACTATCATTGGTCAGGTCCAATCATGATCTTTTTATAGAAAGAACCACTCTGACTATCCCCATCGCTATCCCCATCTTTCACAATGAGCTTATTGATTGAGTCACTCCTGTTCCATCAAAGCTTGTGATGACACCTCATATCATTAGACTCCATGATATGAATGTTCTAGACCCTCAGGATCACCCTCCAAAGGATTTAGGGACAGTTATCTCTACCTGAAGAGCTATGCGATTCAGAAACATGTTTCTAGCGCTATTGTTGGTCCGTTAATCTTTTTCCTCTTTCACAATTTTCCTACCACCCTTGTTCTCCATTTTCTATGGCCATTAATTAGTATACATGTACTTTAGCTACTTTCTGACCCTCATGGACTCTTTCCCATTTGCTCTTCCTTCTGAACCCTTCGATATATAGGTAGAGCACTCACATGTATATTCCTTAGTTCTATTATTGTACATCTACTTGATTGTTCTACTCAAAATTACCAACTCATCGTAAACTACCTTTAACAACAACTTCACATTTGAGTGAGTACTCCAACTTCATTTATATTAGTCTAGACACACTTTGAAAGAATGTAAGACCATTGGCTGTGAATGACATGGACTGCAAAGTTCATTCAATCAACGAGATAGAATCCCTTTGGAATATCTATTTCTTTGGAACTATGCAGTTCTTCACAAACATTCCAAAAGCCATTTGCTTTTACTGTAGTATTTCTATTCAATTTTGAATACCATTTTATTACTCTTAGAAACATTTCCAAATGATACTACTAACCCTACATTCATCCACATCTCTTATCACTGATAATTGAATTCTGACAACGCCCAAACTTTGGGTGACCTTAGGCCTCGTCTGAAATATGAGACAGAACTCCAAGCTGGTGCAGCACATAAGCTGAAGCCAAGTCCCACTCAACCCAGTTGCCAAGCCTTGACCCTCCTCGGCAACCCAACCCCAACCTTGGTCAACTCTATCTTGAGTCTCAGCCCCACTTCTGTCTCTGTTCTGATCTAGTTCTTAACATGGGCCCTTGATTTGGATTGCCCACATATTCATCACCCCTGATTGGAATTACATAATCTTTTAATAGTTGCATAGCCCTGATCAGATTCTTTCTTTGATGCACCAACACTTTTTTAATATATGTTTTACATTCAAAGCTATTCAATGAATAGTCCAAAAGCACCAAACATTGACTCAGTTTTTTCAGTCACTGTATAAACAAAGTTAGGGTACTCACTCAAAGGTGTGGTTGTTAAGAAGTTGTTGTTCAAGGCAGTTCACAATGAGTTGGTAAGTTTGAGTAGACCAAACAAGTAGATGTACAATAATTGAACTAGAGAATATACATGTGAATGCGCTACCTATATACCAAATGGTTCGGAGGGGAGAGCAAATGGGAAAGGGTCCATGAGGGTGATAAGAACTAGATAAGAACAGAGGCAGAAGGTTGGGACTCAAGATAGAGTTGACTGAGCTTTGGGGTTGGGTTGCCAAGGAGGGCTGAGGCTTGGAGGTTGAGTCAAATGGGACTTGGCTTTGGCTTATGTGCTGTGCCAGCTGTCCCATATTTCAGATGAGGCTCGAGGTCACCCAAAGTTCAGGCATGATCTTAACAGAGGGGATGAAGGAGCATAAGGATTAGAGGATAAGAGTATATTGGGTATCTTAGTTGATATCAGAACTGACTTCCATGTACATGAACTAATGGCTTATATATGAAGGAGTTCAGGGATTGGGGACCGAGTGACCAAAGTCAGGGTTGTAAGCTATGAAGAGAAAGATCAGATGTGGGATATAAATAAATGAAACATGTTTTGGATGTGGATGGGGCTTTGGGCCCGAAGGCCTGAAGGCTCGGGGACCAGTCTTGGGATAGGTGTTACCGATTCCCCAAAGGGAGAAGAGGTCCTTTTTTATATTGGACCCCCCCACATAATCTGCTGTTTGTTCTCACGGCCCATATCCCGTTCCCATGAATACACTTTATATAAGCCTGTTAAGAACTGAATCTTAGCGGAGGCAGAGTGAAGGTTGTGACTCAATACAGAGTCGACCGAGGTTTGGGGTCGGGTTGCCGAGGGGGGCCGAGGCTCGGCGAACGGGTCGAGTGGGACTTGGCTTCAGCTTATGTGCTGCGCCAGCTCAGAGTCCTGTCCCGTATTTCGGACGAGGCCCGAGGTCACCCGAAGTTCAGGCGTGACCTTAACGAAGGGGACGAAGGAGTGTAGAGATTAAGCAAGGTGTATTGGGGTATCTTAGTTGATATCAGAACTGATTATCATGTACATGAATGAGCGAATTATATACGAGAGGGTTCGGGGATCGGTGACCGAATGACCGAGGTCAGGGCCGTAAGCTATGAAGGGAAGAGATCAAACATGAAGTATAATTAGGTGAAATGTGACAGTTGGGGTCTCGGGCCCGGGGGCCCGAGGTCTCGGGAATCGGTCGGGGATGGGTTTTGACAAAGCCATTCCCACGGTGTCATTACAAGTTGTTTACTTTTCAATGTCCGACTCTAATGACTGTATCCTAGTATACAATCTGAATAACCTTCTGGAAAATCAAGTGTATACCTGGGGTCTTGCGACCTGAATGTGGATGCTGGGTCTAGGAATGGTTAGCATAAATAAATAGTGTTTTCAATTTGTGGGTGGATTGCAAAAAGTCAATCTCTCCACTTTGGATACTCGTGTATCCTGTTGCTTAATAATATAAACATTCACCCAATTCCAATTTTTCTCCTTCTCCTGTCACTCTTTTCTCTTGATCATCAGTGGATCATATAGGTTGCTTATCATTTTACCAAGTTGAGTTGTTAATTTTTTTTCTGTTCCTGGTTAAAGCAAGAGAGCTGTATTAAGCTAAACCCTTAACCCTAATTACTTTGGCGCCGAAGGCTATGTGAAATAATGAAAGTCATTTTCCTATGGCTGTTATTCAGTTTAGAAAAATATCTTCTTAGTGGAATAATTCCTTCATTTTCTCCCTCACAGGGACTGAGAATGCATACCTGAAAGCATGGCTAATGTCACAAAAAAATGAGATAAACTGCTTCTCATTGTCTGTAAGTTAAGCCACAAGCAAAATTTCCTGGATCTGACTATGAAATGCCCACACCATGTCCCGATAGCGTATACGTTCACGCCCTTTTGGAGCTTTTTCTGCGGATTTTGAGGAAACTACTTGCTGGTTAAGAATGTAGAAGGATTGCATGGAAATGAGATAGCGAAGTCCATTGGAATCCAGAGCACGTTGTTGTTCATCTACCTGTGAGATCCCAGATATCAGTGTCTACATATGGGCTTTACATTGAATATCTACTTCAAGAGTTGTTTGATCAAAATGATCAAATGGTCTTGCTCATTTGGTGTTAATCCTGGAACTCGACCATTCTCCAAAAGTTCCACGAGGTGCTCAACTATGCTCCGTGAGAATTGATGATCATCGAGTTCTCTATAACCATAATGAGTAGAAGTGTTGTGGTAGAAAACAGATGAAGGAAAACCTTTCAGACCCATAGTTATTGTCAAAATGGTTTGTGTGTCTTGACCGGTAGCTTCCAGTCGACTGTGGGATCAGTATTCAACGAGGGGAGCAAAGTGATTTGGATTAAAGATGCATATGCCTTGAGTCTCTTGTTGCAAGAATTCATCTGCTGACATAGGAGGTACAGACAACTTTTGGAAACCATCAGCTAAAGCATCTTCTAGAGCCGTCTTCAGCTGAACAATAATCCATTTTATGAGCTCCAGCTTCTCTAAGGCTATATCAGCTTGTGCATCAAGCAAAGGAGAATGATTATATACCCCACAGCAAACACTGAAGCAGCATCTGCGGATGGTAGTCAACTAAAGGCCCATTACATGTAGCCACAAGTTCAAACAAGGAGTTGGGTCCATTACCATCCACCATGTGGCCAAAATGGAACATTTGGTGACCAGCAGAAACTAGTAATGAACCACCAGATAACCAGATAGAGTCACAGATAGGATATGGTGTCAGACTGAAGCTTAGGGTTCAATACATACTCAAGTGTCTACAAAAAAGACATACTGAGTTATTTCCACCTGGCCAAATACACCCCAAGCCGGCTCCTGTTCAAAATATGTCATATGCTGCTGGCACAAAAGGATGACACGGTGTGCATAACCAATAGCTAAGATTGATTGGGCATCAGCAGTTGATGTCCAGTCGAGATCATCAATGGGATCAACACCGCTGCAGATATCTTTTCAGTAGCATAAACTGGAGTAACAAGATTCTGTAGCACAGCATATGTGGACACATGACAGTATTCGAGGCCCAAAGAAAATTTGGATTCTTTCAAGTCCCATATTATGATCTCTTCCCCGTCAGGATGTGATACAACTAAAACAAGATTATAGTCACACATGAGGAATAAACAATTATTATCTGACATACCCAAGATGGTCTTCTTCGCGGAGCTGCATCTTGCAATGCATATATCCTTTTGACCGGTACGTACAGAGCCAGTGCATAACCATTTTCTCTGTTCACTGCATGGTGAGTCAGTTTCCAGTATCCAAAAAGCCAACTCTCCTCTAGTCAAAATGCTGACAAGCACGTTGTGTTGAGTAGGTAGAATATTGGAACCCCAAGCCATCGGGTCAACAGGAAGGATGAACTGGGGGGCAGCTGGTAATGGAAGGGAGGTGTTGGAATAGAGAATGGGCGGGCATGTGGTAGAGAGGCCTGATGGTATATGTATGTATACAATCGAAGAATCCTCTGTGATGCAGATGAGAAGTGTATGTGACTGGCAAGGAGGTAATGAGAACAAGGAGCAAAGTGCTGGAATAGAAAGAGTATATTGTGTGGCGGTTGTGTGATTTCTAATTGTCAATTGATTTTGCATATCATCAACTGTGGCAGTGGTGTTGCCTGGGTGGCCAGTCAATCGAAACACGATAAGAATTATATTCTAGGCACATACCACCATCTAGGATAGCCACTGCACCTTTACTATGCCATCAACTGACCCGCTGCAACCGAATCGTTTCTTGACAGCCCATGACAGCCCATGCCTCACCTCCAGATGGTCATTTAACAGCTACACCTCTAATGTCCGGTGTGCATAAAAACTTTTCAATAGATTCTTCCTCACTAGCACGGTTTTTGAAACTCTCATGATTGTTAATAGCTACATGTTCCAATCCCAGCTGCTGGGCATTGAAGAGTGCCAAAGGTTCAAGATTATGTGTTGCAAGTGGAGTGCATGTCATCAACATCATATGAGGGATATGCATACAGATCTGTATATGCATCCACACAATCTGTAGAACCCCTAGTCCCATTGTACACCATGAATTGCAGAAGGCATGTGTCATGAGTATTGGAAAAAAACAGGCTTCACTTAGGCCATTTGTTGGGTTCTGCAATGCAGGCTTATTTGTGTATTCTATGTAGAAGTGAGTGAAGATACCATTGTTTGTATTTTTAGTCTCAACTGCGATGGTAGTGACGGGCAAAGAAACTTCGCTTAAACAAGGTGAGACATGACCCCTGTTGTTCTGCTGTCACCTTCATTCAAAACTACCATGTTGTATATCCACACATTCTGTCAACTATCACTCAATCACTCTGTCTGATTATATTTCATTCACAACCAATTTGACTTACTGCAAACTTCCGGATGTCCTTTTATGACCTTATTTTCAGTTCTCAGATGCATGTCATGTTGGAGCAATATCTGCTTTTGTTGGTCATAATTTGGTGAGTGAGAATAATTGACAGTTATGAGACTCATTGCATACATTTGTATTTTGATTCAGATGTGACTGGGTGGGGTTTACTGCATGTCGCCAGATGTTATCCTGTTGTATTCGGGCTGTTTGGTGATCCACAATGGACCGGATATGATGCGGAACCTGTGAACACATTTGCTTCCTGTTCACAGGTTTGCGGTCATAGATGGGTGACAATGTACTCATGTAACCCAATAAGTCAATTCCAGGATCTAGGATGGTCCTGAAATGATGTGCCACCTGTGAAGTCATTTCAGTGTCATAAGTGGGTGATAATAGTCACACATAACCCATTAAAATTCACCTTTCTGATTCAGTTGCTGAGTGGGATGTTTCATTGACGATGAGTGGGTTAATGATCAGTCCGTGGTCAGAGGGAGAGAGACTCACTTGCTTTGAATACAGGGGAAACTCCCTTCACGGAGGGTGGCAACTCATTAGCATTGAATGCAGGTGAGTATGAGGGTGCACTCACCAGCATAATGCATGGAAATACAATGGTGCACTTGCTATTACAAGAGTGCAAAGGAGGCTGTAAGGGCAACCCTCCTAGCGCCCGTAGGTACCTAGTAGAGGGGAAATCCAAAGATATATATATGTATAAGAAAATACAGTGAAGGAACTCTCACCTAGTAGAGGGGAAATCCAAAGAGAAAAGTCTAGGGATCCCTGCTACTAGTGAAGAAACTATATACGACTACCTAACGCCCAACCAGGGGCACTCCTACACGCTGTCAACCCTGCCCGACTTCTTTCCCCATAAGGCACTTCGACCCTGATGAAGGTCGGATGTTGGGCCGAAGGTTCGGATCAAATGTTCGAGTTCTACCCCGAGGTTGGTCGAGGTCTCGGGTGGTCCGAGGTTTTGGACTAGAGGCCTGAGACTTCGGGTTCATGTTTGGAGGCTTCGGGTCAATGAACCGAGGTTTTGGACTGAGGTTCTCGTGCCTCGGACTTGTGCTTCACATGTGTAGGGGCCTTGGAGATGGAGGGCTTGGTGAAAACAAGTTGTCCCCTGACAGAGGCCAGGTGATTACACAGGCAGCTGCAGCGTAGAGAGCTTGAAATGTGTAAATTAACAATGGCAGATATCCAGGACAAGAACACAGCAGACATGGTGAGTGACTTTACCAAAATGTGAGTCACTGCATTGAATGCTGGTGACACACAAGTTGGACTGCAGTGTCACTGTGCTAAACACTTGTGACATCTGAGGAGGGAAAATGAGGGGAGCGACGGATCCTAGGATGGGAGTCACTGTGTTGAACTCTGGTAACATGGAATGTAGAACAAGGAAGAGGGAAGTTGCTGCATAGAATGCTGGCGAAAGGTTAAGGAGAAGGGAAGTCACTGCGTACAACACTGGTGACTGACAATGACGGTGGCTGCAAGTACGTTTAGGGGGCGGCATCGAATTCCAATCCACAGGCATTTTTGGGGCGGAGTCACTGCGTTGAACACTGGTAACATGGAATGTAGAACAAGAAGGAGGGAAGTTGCTATGTAGAATGCTGATGACAGGTTAAGGAATAGGGAAGTCACTGCGTACAACGCTGGTGACTGATGATGACGGTGGCTGCAAGTAACTTTAGGGGATGTCAGACTCCAATCCATAGGCATTTTTGGGGTGGAGTCACTGCATTGAATGCTGGTAACATGGAATGTAGAACAAGGAAGAGGGAAGTTGCTGCGTAGAATGCTGGCAACAGGTTAAGGAATAGGGAAGTCACTGCGTACAACGCTGGTGACTGACGATGACGGTGGCTGCAAGTAACTTTAGGGGATGTCGGACTCCAATCCATAGGGATTTTGGGGCGGAGTCACTGCGTTGAATGCTGGTAACATGAAATGTAGAACAAGGAAGAGGGAAGTCACTGCGTACAACGCTGGTGACTGACAATGACAGTGGCTGCAAGTAAGTTTATGGGGCAGCGTCGGACTCCAATCCATAGGCGTTTTTGGGGCAGAGATCAAAAATATTTGAAGGTGTAGCGGTCTACACTGATGGGTCAGTCTGGCCTCGCTAGACATAAGCTCCTCAGTTCTCGACCGCTGACCGCATACTATCGCCACAGATCATACGCTGGTTCAACAGAACACGTCCAGTCTTACCCCCGTCAGCAGACAGTGCTGTGCAAGAAGTATTTACTCTGTTTGTCCCCTCTGTGATTCATCATAATATCTATCCTCGTTTACTGAGGATCAGCTTTGGCGACGCTGATGCCACTGTCAGACATGCAAGAACTTCCTGGAGCTTGCGTTGTGCGGTTACTATAACAGTGATGTGTTTCATCATATCATCCTCATCAGCTACCTGCATCCAGAGAGACCTGATAGACCATAATTTGAAAGCACCCCGAAAGCTATATCTCGATCAGCATCAAAAACCCAGCGTGCCGCATTAAAGATCTGTGGGAGGTACTCAGGGCCCAACTTTTGAAGATAGTTGATTGGGCCCAGCTTATCACTTATGAATTCTTCGTTCGCACTCAACCTGTGGGAGATAAATAAAAGGCTAGAATTTTGCTAGACCACTGACTCATGAAGGAGGCAAAGTGCCTTGTTGTACACGCGCTTGCCATGGTACAGAAAGATGAGCTTGGAAAATATCTGTTTGATGTAAAGTCAAAAATTCTGTCAAGCTCACGTCTCTTACCTGTCTGCTGCGAAGCACCTGCTCCACTTCCAATACTTCACACCAGTTGGATATTCAACATAACGGCCCCTTCATTATTTGGCATGCTCTTACAGAGAACCAGGACTTCATGGTTCAGGGTGATGATCCAACTCCCACTGGCCACGGAGGGACAAGCATCTCTATTCGTAACGCTTACCCCCCATAGAGGCTATGCTTAACAGTTTACTAATAGATGCTGGTGCAGCTTAATGACCCTATGTCTGAACAGGAACAACTCAAGTCAGAGCTGAAAAGGCTGCTTGATCACCCATCACTGAAGCTGCCATCATCATGCTCTCGATTAATGGGGCATCTTATCACCAATGGAAGTTCTATCCAATTATCAGATCAGCCTCGTCTTGAGTCCCTGCTTTATAAACTTGCCAACAACCCGAAAACATGCATCTCTATCCACAGCGACGTGAACAGTATTTCTGTTACAAAGGTTCACATGCCCAACAATGTTAATCATTCCCATCTTTTAAAATGCAAATGGAGCAACTCTGACGAGGTACACAAAGACGGTTTGAACACATACAACGGAACACGTCCAGTCTTAACCCCGTCAGCAGACAGTGCTGTGCAGGAAGTATTTACTCTCTTACAGAAAGGGACTACATGTGCTAAGCTACTCACAGAGCAGGTGGGCGAGTTTTCTGGGACATGAATTATTAAGTCACAGCTGATTCTTTGATAGCACGGCTCGACGAAGGGCAGATTTGAACCCATTTGTGAACATATAATCAAGGAGTCATGCACCAAAGCACAACTTGATTCTAGCTTGCCTCACAGCAAGCTTATTTCGGGACGAGATTCGACCAGTGTGATCTAGCTACTTTTTTGACAGTGGTTTCTTTCCAGAATAATTTGCATACATACGCACTGGAGGCACAGGAATGTTTTACCTTCAGGAAAACCCTGCAGAAAAAATTTAAAAAGTGGTTCAATATTCTGATACTCTGAACTGGAGAATCCTATACGTATACAAACTTTATATTTTTTTCTAGGGTTTTCCCAGAATTTTCCAGAATGTTCCAGATAAAAATATGATAAAATATGGAGAAACTTGTGATATGTTCTCAGTTTTCTTGGTTGCTAATTCCATGATACAATTCAACCACTTTCTCAAGCTTTCTTCAGAGTTTCCAGTTTCCTGTGCCCCCAGTGCAGGTCAATCACATTAACCTAGCTTACTTGAACGCAACTTAGACATATTTCTATCAACATAACTTAGATATTACTGGGCGCAGACCAGTTGTATTTATAAGTCATTAATACACCCGCCCATCAAAATAAACCTAACGTATCCACCTCACGCCCAACTTGGAAAAATATCAGGCTACTAATTCTTGAGAGACACCATCTTTCCATGTCTCAGCTGCCCGTTGATTGTGACTAATGCGTCTGATTTCGTGTAAACTCGGAGACCAAGTAGCAGTGAGTCATTCTTAGGGTCAGATTTCTAGAAGGCTTGGTAAGTGGGGGCGATAACCATACAGAAGACAAGTACTTACCTCCTCACCAAAATGACTCTCTGCATCCTCTGGAAGATTGATCTCCAGCATGCGATGAGCTGGATGTTCCCCGGATAAATAACACGTATTGCAGAGATCATAATCATAGCATTCGGAGCATTTCCACCGAACCCCTGCGATTTTGTCCTTCATGCATCCACGACAAGGAACATAGTGAATAATTGAGTTCTCATGATTGCTCAACCCATCGCTGTCCGGGGTATTGTCCGTTAGGTTTTGCGGCGCCCGGATCACCAGCGACACCTCTCGATGCCACGGGGCGTGTGGAACCGTGCATACCCCCCGCGAATGACACGTTTCACATAGATCATGGCTCTTGCAGACAATGCATTTCCAGCGCACTCCGTCACTAAAGGGAGTGTTGCAGCCATCGCAGAAGATATCGGGGCGCATTCCTGTATAGCGTGAGAACACCTCTACCAAGACTGCGACTTCTCGCACCCTCTAAAACAATGGGAGTTCCAACATTACCGGACTCTTGCGAGGTGAAGGAAGGCACTTGTGTGTGGACATTCGAGGTCGGCGAAGGCTCTTCAGTCAAGGTTGTGTTCCCTCTGGAAAGGTCTTCGCTAGCATTGTCCAATACCTCATTATCAGACTGCAGGGTTATCTCGGAGCTCTGCGAGAATCGTGTTTTCGAACGGCGACTTTCTTGTGTTGCAACTGCGACATCGGCCATTTCAATGTTTAAGAGATCCTCACCTCCGAATGTTTCCGGAGGGATGACCATCATAGAGCGCCACACGCTGTGTTGAGAGTCAAAACCTACGGGGATTTATTTTGAATCACAACACGCTTACTCGGCTTCAAAGTTTGCTGCAATGGACATACTCTTAGCCTTCTCAGCGTCCACTCGAGACCGCTTACGTTTGTTCTCTGTAAATTCAAGAAAATTCAACATTTGCGTATCAAGAGTTGTGAATTAGCATAATGGGACAAACCAACTGCCCGTCCGAGTTCGTCGCGATCCAATCGTACCTGACAGCATACAAAAATGATTATCTCGTTACAGCGAGTGGCTCCTTTACGCACATGTAGAACATAATCACCCGCCTCCAAGTTCGTATGCAGGGTGACGCTGCGTGTGAACAAGTGAGAGTATTCTGATCGACCTAAAATATGTTTGGATCCTCTTCTAAAGAGGAGGAAATCAAACGTCCATCTATAACTTCCCGATAGTGCACGCCAAAATCTTGTATCTGCTTGTGAAAGGACGAGTATCGTCGTTGATGCCGCCAATAAGGTGAATGTATCTAATTAGATGTGCGTATAAGTCAAAGTCCATTGAGTGCACAAGATTGAGGCGTACAAGATACGTCTCCAAACTGCCACGCGCAGGGATAGGGACGAGACACGATATTTAACCAATGAGATGAACGTATCCAAGTTGAATCAAATAGTTGTGTGCACTCAATGGTGGTCCAAGTGTAGAGGAAGTCTTCATATTCCATGATGAACTGACCATCGTTTCCAAAAGTATGACTCAAGACCTCTAGAGCCCCGAGCCATTCCTTGGTCCATTCTTTGCTCCCGTCACTCCAGCGACCAGTCCACTTTGACTCAGCCCAGGGATTTCGAATCTTCAGAAACCGTTTGCCTTTATACTCGGCAGCGAGAAGAATACTGTAAGCGTGAAGACTCAGAAGGCCTGGAAAAGGGTTATATATATCTCTCGTGATGACAAAGGGGAATATCAGACCATTCGCATCCTTCGGATCAACACTTTCCGTGTAAAATGAACATCCAAAAAGCCAGTCTTGAGCAGCATGGCTCAGATCATCATTCCAAAACTTGTCTTTATCAAGAATATCCTATGTCGAGACAGGTTAATTGAGGTAATGCTTGATAATTCTGAATACTTGCACGAGGATGAATTTGTTGTGACACTCCTCTGATAGCTGCAATGAGAAAATATTTTCTTTTGTCTGCGATACGCACTGGAGTCCACGTACCCCGTCAAGTCCTCAAGGGCTTCTTCAGATTTTCCACCAATCAGGGAAGAATAGTCACCATGAAGTTTAGCGTATGCTTTTTCTAAAAGAGGTCTGTAGACAAAAAAGTGAGCAGATGTTAAGTATCCATGGTCAATGTCGCTTACACCCATGTTTCATTCTCTTGGGTAGAGCGAGCAAAGTGTAGTGTTATGCCACCCTTCCTGGCTACCTTGTCGTAAAGAGCTCGGTCGTTGTGGTACAAGACGCGGACCTGTCGAGGATTTTCTCAAGCCCACGATCCTGGTTAGACTTATGTATATTACCTGCGGTCCCACTTCTTCGAATTTGGGAACGCTGGTGAACAATTGACTAGGACGACATTGTGTGAGGACGTTAGACCACCAAAGCTAATGACATGATCTCTCACTCGTCAATGATGACATCGGTCCACTCTCCGTCTCTACAAAAGATGAACCCGTAGATTCCGACTTCCTCATCTCTCTGCAGTGGAGATAATGTGAGGCTACCTCACGTGAGCCGAGCTATGACCTACCGCGACACATATTTTCTCAATCAATTCAGGCTTAGAGGACATGATCGCAATGCCGCTCAGGAACCAACAATCGCTTAATTCACCCCGTGCTATGTTACTGGATCTCGTACCCTCCACGATGAACTGGGGGTTTTCGAAAATCTCTGACACTCTAAGAACATCTTCCGGAAGTTCTACTCTGAAACCAAGACTGGAAAGTGATGATAAACATCGCGTTTACAACCTGCGCGCAGTGAGACTCACATACGTTTTTAACGAATCAAGGCACCTCTTCTGGTCATTATCTAGATCAAATTCAATATCTCTGAAAATCAACCACATAAATGTAACAACTGCAGTGAAGCGGAGACAGCCACACACCTAAACTTGCGATTCCTGCTACGACACTCCGCTGAAATATCTTTAACCTTGGTCTTGCACCTCGCAATGGCATTTTCAAGCTCGAGTGTTACATAAATTCCAGCGCGAGATGCCTCTTGCTTGAATACGCGCGCCCCAGTCTTAGACTTTCTCGCTGTGTCAGTATTGGTGAAAGAAGCGAAAGTGGGAGCAATCCGGTTTCTGACGGGATTGAGGACAGAAGACATGAGACAATGATGGGATCCCATTCATTGTCTGTCCTTTAAAACCTTCCGAACCATTGAGCGCATCTCTCCGGATCTTCCTGCGCACAGGGCTGGGTGTCAAAGTATGATGCTCAACAATACAGCCACTGGGGCAAATAAGGCTCCTTTGGCGCCCTTGGCACCGTTGACGTGATTTACTCCTTCTACCACTGTGGGAGTGCCAAGAATTGTCTTGCTAAGAGTCTGCGAAGGGGGGATCGTGGACAGTCACGTCTTTTCTCAATGAGCGAGAGTTTTAGCTCCTGTGCAAAGATGTGAAGGTAGGTCATTATGAAACTGCGACGAATATATCCATGCTTGTATCGCGAAGTAGAGCGCAGCAGAGAGCTAGATAATGAATTACAAGACAGTTTAGAGAGAAATACAAAGGGCGACTGACCTCAGTCTCGTCAATGCGAGACTGAGCTTTCTGTGGACATCTTCTTAACACTGTCATTTCCATATGGGCTTGATGCCCCTAAGCTGCCCTGCTGCGTTTCCAGGGGTGCACCAGGGGGTCGTTTGACGGTTTGTGGACCGTAGTGGACCGTCCGCTAGTTCGGGTTAGAATTGGCCGATTCCGGCCCCACTAATCCGCGATTGGTCTTGACTGGATAACCGGACAAAAATAAACTGTATTAGATTTTCAAGTACAGATAATACTAGAGAGCAACGGAGAAAAGAGTCTTATACCTGCCCTCAGAATTGCCAGCATGCATCAGAGGTGCGTTCCTGGGACTCCCTTTATTTTCTCGCGATCTGGATTAATTACCATCACTAATCGAGATTAGGTTGACCACCAGATACAATTTGGCAATACAAATACGCTCCATACCAACAACCACTTGTACTCGCGCTCTTGGGCATGGGAGCTGCTTGAGTCGAGAACGGGTATTAGCGATGGTGGCGGCTGCGTGACTCGAGGCCTGCTATACCGACAGTCTGAGCGCATGCGCGTGAATCCATAAGTCGCTTGTAGTCATAGATATCATCTCTCAGGCTTGCCAGATGTTCTCAAACATCCTTGGTTTCCAGCAGTAGTCCCCGGAGAAAGTAGGAAGATATCTGCAGAAAGACACTCGACGTCCTCATAGAGTGCAAGAATTTCTTTCGCTGTTCTTTCTACCGTTTCACTCCTGTGTTCTCGCGATCCATGTATCACCGTTCCGGATGGATCACCACGTCATACGAAGTTGGGAATATCTACTGCCCAAGTACCGGTGCATACGACATAGAAAGACATCATCGACACAGATGGCTGCTCAAGAACCTCTCTCCCAGTGTAGCAATTACACTCGATCGAACCCTCGTCTTGGAACCATACATTTGTACGGTTCTCGTATGAATCCTATGCAGTTGCATTGAACCCTGCGACGTTGTGAAATAGCCAGCATGAGTTGAACAAGATGAGCAAGGCGCCCACACTGCACGGAAACAGTATTCGAACCTGCACCCTGCCCAGTTTATAGACGCAGACAGCCGTATAAACAGCTACCCTATGCACTATTGGGGAGGGATTTAGCTGTATTCGGGTATGCAACGCCCACTGCACGGAGGAGCCCTGTGTTGGAAACGTGCGAGCGGCATTGTTGGCCGCACAACATTAGTTACAGTTGCTTAGTAATAATCATCTGTTTTCAACGAGCCATTTCACTCACTCAAGCTAAACAGCCTTCTGGCGCACGGTCTCTGTTCAGCACCACCCAGAATCCCAACATAAACAGATCACGGGTCCGCAGGTGCTGATAGGAACTACGGAACCTCAAAAGCGCATACCCCAAATTGAAAGCCGTACCTACCGAAAGTACACCAGGCCTACCGAAAGCCTGCTGGACCCCGAATCAAAAACTGCACCTACCGAAAGTGCGTCAGGCCTACCGAAAGCCTGCTGAACTTAACCTATGGCGCCAAACACTCTTGAAAAACTCAATGAATCGAACTACGCAGACTGGCAGTACACTATGGCTGCACTCCTCGTTGAGAAGGATCTATGGGATGTCATTGACGGTACCCTCCCCAAGCCCCAAGGATTGGCAAACAATAAGGCTGTGAAGGCCTACCTTAAAAAGCAACAACTGGTGCGAGCGAAAATCATCCTCAATATCGAGAAATCACAGTTACCACACACGCACTACGACGACCCTAAGGAAATTTGGGACAACCTCGAAGCCATGCACTGCGCTCGTGGTTTGCAACTCGACTTGCCCTTTGCCGCCAATTCTTGTACATGCGCAAAGCAGATGGACAGCCGATGAGCATATGGATCTCGGTAGTCAAGAATGCAGCTTTTTGGCTTGAAGCTGCCGGTGTTGCAGTCATCGATGATGATGTTATCCTGGCACTTATAGAGGGACTTCCGGACGCTTACGACAACTTTATTGTCGCGCTGGATGGCCTCCCCCTGCCAGAGCTCACACTCGCTAACGTCGTTACCTGGTTATTAAATGAGGAGGTGCGACAACAGCTGCATGCACTCGTCAAAGCCGAAGTAGAATGTTATGGAGAATCAGCACTAGTGGCTGATATCAAGAAGAAACGATGTGTCGTGGATATCACTTGCTACAATTGTGATGGAAAGGGACATTATCAGTCTGACTGCCCATCACCAAGGCCTGGAATGGCTGCAATGGCAAATGAAGAGTTGGAGAATGAGAAGGATTACTCTCTGTTTGCTTTTTAGTATATACAAGGTGAATGGAACCCTATACCGCTCGAGGAGGTGTGTTGGAAATGTGCAAGTGGCATTGTTGGCCACACAACATTAGTTACAGTTGCTTAGTAATAATCATCTGTTTTCAATGAGCCATTTCACTTGCTCAAGCTAAACAGCCTTCCGGTGTACAGTCTCTGTTCAGCACCACCCAGAATCCCAACACCCTGGAATGCAGGCACGGTCTTTAATGTGTCGCACATTTTGTGACCGAGCATGTGCTGTTCGGGTGGTAGGTTTTAGGCTGGGATCGAGATGGGTCACGCAAGGGATATACTCACTGCTTGGCAGTGAGGTGTCTCAATGGTTCCTAATTGTCTTGGCTTTTTCAACGCATGTGTTATTCTGTCACAACCACCTCCGCCCAGCAACACTTTGCTATTAAACAAGGTGAATTACTATGCTTGCATGTGTTCCTCAGCAGTATTTCAAGTGACTTGTTGGTCATCCCCAGCTCACTGTAGACGCTGTGGGTGGAGAGTGAGTGCAGGAATATTTGACATGGTGTTGTATGCGGTGGATACACTACAGTAGTCATTGATGAGGTGTAGACAGTTACTGCAGCTGATGTGACCTCCTTGGTACTGATGCACTCAACTGCATCAGGATGGTGTGGTTCTGTTGATGTGAAATCACCAGGACTATTTTCTTGATTTTCTACCATTTTTCCCTTATTTTTTGGTAGAGTAGTTAGTGTGTTACTGAAAACAACACGAACACTGGTGTAGTGCATCATGACCATGGTGAGTAAACTCATGTGTCCCAGAACCATTTAGCCCCTGGGTGTGCAGAGGGCTGTCACGATCATGGTTTACGATCCGAACCATCCGAACCATTCGAACCATCCGAACCATCCGAACC